>QKQZ01029411.1:0-16407 GCA_003595255.1 Solenopsis fugax | reverse complement strand
CGTGATGCGGGACGAGCGATCGAGTGAAAGTACGGTCCGCCGTTCGGATCGTGCAAATGCGACCCGGCGGCTCTCTCGAAGGGTCCTCAGTTCAGCGGGAACGAAGCGTCGTCGTCGTACCAGCGCGGTCGAGAGAACACGGAGAAATTTCCGTGGAATCGCCCGGCTGAACGGCGAGTTACGAAATGCAGCGCTCACCTAGATTCGTGCAAATCGTTCAGGGTAATTCTTCATCGTATCTTATTGGCTATATTTCCGCTATTAAGACCGATATAGAATAGGAATCGAGTGCGAAACCTTTTCATCGCGCTTGGCGTTATCCATGCGCGATCGAATATCGTTAAAAGTAACACTTTAGTCCTCTTTGATGCACGTTATGATGCGGAATCGGAAGCGATCGCTAAATCAAGCGAGCAAGATTGGAAAATTTCCGCCCGTCGCAACATTACGCTGTCACCGCGAATAGCCGCGCGCTTTAATGGAGACTGGTATATACGCGATTTTGGATGTATTAAACGGAAATCCAGTCGATGAGAGCAAAAGGAAAAGTATTCTCTTTGATCCCCGACGCGTGAACCGTGTAAAACCGAGCTGGTTATCGAAATATCCTCGATGTTTGAACGGGAGTATAATTTGCAGAATCGAACGAGTGATGGCCCGCGCTGTCTGGAGCGTGTCACGGCCGATTACGTAAACGTAAGCGCGAGCGAGTTTTAATGAACTCGTAAAATACGAGAATGTCGTCTGCAACGAACTCTCCCCCAGGAGATCGGAATCGCTCGTGACGCGATTAATCCGCTCGGGGGAAGGCATCTCTGATAAATTCCGTTTGCGCCACATATACATACGAGTCCTCTGAAACTGCTCACACAGCACAGCACAGAAAAAGCATCATAAAATATTATTGCAATGGTAAAGTGTCCGTTTCAGAAATATTGATACGTGCACAGAAAGAAATGAATATCAACAATTCATTGTTTCATATATAAGCAAGAATATAAAATCTTCTAGGAAGAATTTGATAATCTTAAACAGACATAATTTGCTTACACTGAGAGAAATCGTTTGGTAGTATAGTGATCAAATGAATTTTATAGTTACTGGTACCAAAAACTTTGTTACATTTAACAAAAAAAAATTAAAAACTTTTTGTAATTTAAGTAGGAATTGTATGGGCTAATGAGAGTATATCGCGGATGTTGTTGCGCAAAGTTTTAATTTATTTTCTTCTCAAAATAAATTGAAACTTTGCGCAACAACATCCGCGATATACTCTCATTAGCCCATACAATTCCTACTTATTGACAATCTCGAGAGTACCACATTTCAGTGTTAATTTTATTTTTGTAATTTGTTGTACGAAAATAATTATTTGGTTAAAACTACAAATTGTTTGATCAAAACAACTATATAATTAGTAACTATCCCTATAAAATTCATTTGATCACTAATCAACCAAACTTTGGTTGATTTTACAAAACATTTCTCTCAGTGTACATGTAGAAAAAAAAATTAGTATCAAATCAAGAATTCATTATTTTATATATAAGCAAGAATATAAAGTTTTCTTGGAAGAATTTATAATCTTAAACAGACATAATTTGCTTACATGAAGAAAATTTTTCTCTTCATACGTATAAGCAAATTATGTCTGTTCAAGATTATAATTTCTTCCAAGAAAATTTTATATACTTGGTTATGTATGAAACAATAAATCTTAATTTAATACTAATTTTTTTTTTCTGTGTGAAGAAACAAAAGTTCTTTATGTTAGCAAATTATATTTCTTTGAGATTATAAATACTTCCAAGGAGATTGTATATTCTTGCTTATATATGAAACAATGATTACAATGAATTGTTGATTTGATACTAATTTTTTTTCTTTGTAATGTTGCAACAACATATATAATATTAACGTTGCTGCAACATTACGTAAGAATGTTTTTGAGGCGGACATTTTATCGTTGCTGCAACATTGCCGAAACATTGTACCAATATTTTGCAATGTTTTTCCTATTCTGTGTTGTACGGGTGACGATCATCGAGTCTCGGGTAAAAATGGGCGGGATTATCGCGTCGTAAACGGCGTCAGCTTCAACGTGGATTCGCGAAGGATTAAGTCCTTCGCTAGGAAGCTAATCCCTTGCAGAATCGATGGCCTTTCGCCATGTATTACAACGAAGCTGCTAGATCGAGGCAGTTACAAGTCCGTCGCGGTATATACAACGCCTGTAACGAGCGATAACGAGCTCCGTTTCGCGCGTAAATCGAAAGCGGAAAGTCTTTGTTATCCGGGGAAAATATCGAGGCGTTAATGGATATTCGCCGCCGTTCGGCGACTTGTATAACTGACAATGAGTCCTTTTACGTTCTCGTAAATTACGATTATCCGATGGTAACGGATACGCGGATGTCGCGTCGCAGCGCGGCAGAGAACGGATGATATAAAAATGTACTTCGCATTTTCTACTCCGCGCTCTCGTAAAAAAAAAGCGTCGCCGAATTCACCCCGGCTGGTGAAACTCGCGTCGAAGTCGACTGTCGTGAATCAACTCCGATTCGAAGCCGTCTCTTTGCGATACGTCAAGGACTGTTTTACGCCGTAACGCATGAAAACTCCGCCCCATCGAAAAAAAAAAAGATCTTTCGAGCCTAGAATAATATCTCGATATTCGCCGACGAGAGTTTTCAGATATCGATTGTTTTCCAACTTTTATTATCGCGTGATACAATACTGTTCTGTGTATATCTGTCACCATTTTTGTTCTATTTATTCTGCGCAACCGTTCGCAGCAGTAAAATCGCACGAAAATGCACCTTTCGCCGCTACTGGAAACGACAGGAAGTAAAAACTTTCGTTTCCTGTTGCGAGCGAGGTAACGTAGATCCGATGGGAATAAAGTGTCGCATCTTTACTTTCAGCCGCAGGCGCAAGCTGCCGAAAACGTATATAGAGATAATATTGCGCAATAATATTACGCGATTCATCGCGACAGTTCCATCCAATAATTTCGATGCGTTACATCTCTGTGCCGTTTTTCCGCTCGTTTGCCATCGATCGAACGCTGGATCCTCGGCAGGCGCTACAACTCACACCCGACCGCGCCCGATTATTTCCGGCTTCATTGGGTACGAAATAGCAGTCGAACGATGGCAATCGAAATTCACTCGACGTGGCTGCGACACGTGCGGATTTCGCGGTCGTGTAATCGCGGGAAAGAGACCGCCGACGAGTCGACGATTGCATTCGGCGGCCAGGACGCTTGACCGTCCATTTGCAGCGCGCGTTCCGAAGCTCCGGCTTGAATAATTTAACGCGCGAACGCGTCGCGCCCGAATAATGTATAATACAATATATCGCGCGAATAAACTTGGAAAATATTCGCAAAAAGTATTCCCAATCGTGAATGATTTATCATTCGCGGTTATGCGGAAAAAATTCCTCGTATCTACTCTGTTACTCTTTGATTAGCGCAAGTCGGACTTTTACATCTACTTTCGATGTCAATTAGACCTCTTGAACCTCCTACTTTGTGCCTCTAAATGATGCACGGAGAAAAAAGTTATTAACTTGAATACATTTTTCAACTCGATTAAATTTTGTCAGTTCGACTATTCATGTATTTGATTTAAATACATGAAATACTTGAACTTTAGTTTAAGCATTTGTATGTTCAACTTAACTGCATATATATTTCATTTATGCCTATTTCCACCAAGCCAGATTAACTTTGATCTCAGTTTAACCTATTCTTCATCTTTCTTTAGTTCTAAGAATTGGAAAAAGACAAGGAATAAGTTAAACTAAGATTAAAATTAATCTACATTGGTGGAAATGGACATTAAATGCGTAAATGTTTGACCTGAAGAAATTTAAATCAGATTAACAACTTTTTTTTCAATGTAGTTATCGAAAAATGTTCTACTTTGAGGTTAAAAAGAAGCTATTTTCGGCAAACTCTCAAAACTCTCCACAAACCTTCTTCTAGCTGATAGGTTCAAAAGAGATCTATTTAAGTGTTTAAAGTATCCAAATAGGCGTAAAAGGTCTAAAGTGAGAATAAAATGTCGACTCGGGTCGAGTTTATTACTTTTTCGAGATGTTCGGGGGCATATTTTACACCGGCAAAAAGATTTCTCGTATTTCCCAAAGGATTTTTGTAATAACAATGTGAGGCAGTTGAGCGTAACGCGATCCGAGTCTCATACAAATTCCTTCACCGCCGGCGTCGCAAAAACCGGATCGCCGGTGCAGACGCGAGGCCGGTAGGCCCAGCCTACCGCTTTGGGCCCACCCACGCCGCAGCCGGCACCGAAAAGGCTCACGCACTCGTGAACCCACTGGTTACCCGACTAGTGGCGCCCTTTTACAGCATTCCTCGAAGAGAGCAAGAAAGAAAGAGAGAGAGAGAAAGAGAATGGAAAGTCGTGCTCCCACGCGAACGCGCATCATGAGATAATCATCAGGCGCGATTAATTAATTAACTATGTCGGCGCAGTTTCGTGATTAATCGAGCCGCCGAACGAATCGTCCGCGCGCACCGTCGCGTCGCACCGGTTACTGACACCATCTTCTCGCGTGACCCTCTCGTGACTCTGAATTGCGTCATGCATGGTCACGCGCCGGTGACTCGCTTCTCCCATGCCGCCCATGCGATTCTTTGACTTTCCCGACTCTGGTGACACTCTAACGTCAATTAACAATCGTGCGATTTATATTTATATACTTTGAAATGCCTACATTAGAAAATTTTTTATTTATTTATACATTATTGTTAAATATCAAATGAATTATTATATAAAAAGCATGTATATACAATGCATAAAAACAAGTTCTTTTAAATTATAAAATATTTAATGTAATCCCTTATGTATAAATTTATATAAAATATATAATGTATATTACATATTTTACATAAATTTTAATAAGATTAAACAACCAATTAAACAAACCAATGATTAAAGAGGCTAACGAGAGCGGTGTTCTCAGTGCGTACTATAGTACATAACACTCAAATTTATTTAAAAATCTCGATATATGTCTGATATAATATTTATATACTTTTATTAAGAGATTTTACATATTTAAAAAATTATATTTATATACAAATGCATTTATTTTATAGCTTTTAATATATAATATATAATACTATCAAAGATTATTATTTATTTTATAATTCTTTTTTAAATATTAAAACTAAAACTACTTTCACTTTTTAAAGATCAAAGCCGACTAATACACACGTGTGATTTTGCGACATTGCGTTTGATACATTGCTGCGAGATACATTCACATAAGAAGTTCGGTTCGCTGCGCGAGTTTGTATAATGTATTCCAAACTGTTTAGTTGAAAGGTTACGAGTTCAACGGAGAATAAAAAAAAAAAAAAACGAAAGAGCTGTGTGATGTAACCGGATGTACCTTTATGTAAGCGCTGGCAGGTAAAAGAAAGATGTTGAACCCGAACTGATTTCGGCTGCGATCACGGCAGTCCACGTGGGATTTCCGACACATGCCGACGTGCTTGACGTAACGAGAACGAATGTTCTCGTTCGCAACGAGGCGTGAAGAAGAGAATCGAGACGCTCGTATCGTACGCTCTGCCAACATTGAGGTACTCGCAGTGGAAAGAAAAAAACAAATTTTCGAACGAATCGATCATCTTTCGCGGTTAATTTGTCAACGCCGTTGTTTCACGCTGATTAACGTGGAAGTAATAAATCAAACATTATCGTGCCTTCATGTAATTTCGCGCGCACGATGCAATTCCATTTTATCTGTTGGTAAATCTAACGAAGTCTCTTTGCGTGCTCGAAAAAAAGTTCAGCCTTCCCCATTCGCAACACGACACGGTAGATGAGATTAAGTAAACAGCATCTCTGCGTACTGGCAAAGAGCTTATTTCGCCAATCGTATTTACATCTACATCCTAAAAATCCGCGAAAATATCTCTTATGCAGCGATTTTATATCCCGATAAAGAGACTAGACTACGACGCGAAAAAGATGTCTCGTTATATAACGGAGGAACTTTTTTTTTCCCATTATTTCCTTTGATTTCGTGGTATTCCCCGATGAGCCGAGATGTTAGATAACATTTATCGCGTCCGCCTAGTCATGGTATCGATAACGTTTCATTCGGCACAGTATGCTGACTCGCCGGAAAGCTGCTTTATCAAAGTCGGTAGCCGCCTACAACGTTTGCAAGTTGAAACGCCGACCACATTTATCTCTACGAAAGAGTGTCGCCCTTCATTTTTCTCCCGCGCGGCTGACGGCCAACGACCGTCCAACAAAGCGCACTCATTAAGTCGACGTAGCGGCCATTATGGGAATTTATCACGCCCTTTCGGAGGGTGCCATTGGACATTACGGGCGCATCGGCCGTGCAGTTGCAAGGCGCACTACCGACGACAGCGCGATAAAAGCTGATGCGACTGCTTCCGGCCTCGGGCTTGAGAGAAGACGAAGAAGGAAAGCACGAAGTTTAAGGTCGGCTCGCGAAAGGTCAACTCTGAGACGTCGCCGGCGCCGTAGCACAGTAGCTGTTACAGAAGCCGCTAATTAACATGCTAATTATCTGCTGTTGATTGCGACGAACCGCACGTTTGTCGACACCGTCACGCCGGCGCCGACCGCTTTGCGCCCTTCATTTACTGCTTCCTTTAATTTTCTCTATTCAAACTTATATCTCCATTTCTACGAATGTAGATTAACTTTAATCTCGATTTAAGTTACTTTTTACCTTTTTCTAATCTTTATATTAGAATAATAGAATTAGAAAACGAAAAAAATAGAGTTATGAATCGAGATTAATCTACATTGGTAAAAATAGACAGTAGGCTGCTGTTTCTCGAAATAATTCTCAACTAAGAAAACGCTATATGCAAAACTTTTTTTTTCGATGATATAAATTTTAGAAATACTCATTCTACGAGAATAATATGTGTAAATTAGAATGCACAATAATATAATATAAAAAAAAAACTTGAAGCAACATTCTCTTATTTCAACATTCATTATAAATTAAATGGATATGAATTTCACGCTCAGAGTAACTATGACTTTTCAACCTCATTAGCTTCGACGAAACCAATTATTTCATCGAAACCTCGAGTAAACTGTTGAAGTATCATCATTGCATGAAATTTCTCAAGCGAGAGAGAGTATCAGACACACATAACGTGTCTTCTCTCTCAGTGCCAGCTCTTTTGTCGATGCCGTGCAAACGGTGGGATTCGAACCCACGACCATGCGGTTCCGAACAGACGTACGCTAGCTGCACAGCCAATCTTGGCTGTCGAGTCAGTGTTCTTAGGAAACATAGGTACTTGAACAGATTTCACAATTGCAATAATGGAAACGTGTTGATAAAGAAGCGATATCGAATTAAATACATAAAAATATTTAAAATACGACAAAATTAAATACATAAAAATATTAGTTCCATTGAAATAGATATGATTTTAGTATTGAGATCACACTATAAATTATATTTCGTATTGATTTGTGCGAAGTATTCGTGGTTTTTCCAGTTCTGTTTTAAACAAATTTTTAATTGATTGGAATATTTTTTAAGAGAATTGAAAAAATGTCTTATATAAAAAAAAACATAATTAATAAAGTTAATAGTAACTACTTTGATTAATAAAAAGTATGCACTGTTTGAAAAGTATGCAAATACAATTTTCTTTTTAGTTTATGTACAGCAAGTACGATAAATTGTTTGCAACATGTACTTATACACAATTTATTATTAATATGATAAATTTATATTACATTATTAATATAATGTTTGTTTCATTAAATATTTAATTAAAACATATGCTTGAAAACACGTTTAAATCCTCGATTCAATAAAACAAATGTAAAGAAGGAATATACAAGAGAATAAATATACAAACACTATTAACTCGACTTATCTAAAAAAAAAAANAAAAACATCTGTTTTTAAAGTTTAGTATGAATTATATTACTATGTGGATTGTATTAGACTGACGAAAAGAATTTGTTAAAGAGAATGTTCTTCTAAATAAAAATAGTATATCGAAGTTAATATTTATTATTATGATTAATAAGAATTGTTTGAAAAAAATATAATTTCCTTTTTAATTTATTATTTATTTACAACAAGTACAAATCTTTTGTAGCCACATACGCGATTATATTAATAACAAAATATATTGGTATAATGGTGATTAAATCCGCTAATTTATTTGAAAATGTATTTAAATTTTCCATTCCATAAAACAATTGCAACGAACCTTTTCTAATAGAAGGATTAATGATTTTATTTTGTAAATTAATAACAGAATAAGACAATTCATGTATCGGAAGAATATAGTTATCGAATCCGGCTTACTTTATCGTTGCTAATTGCTCGCATGACATCAAGAGAAAGAAAAGGAAAAGAAAAGAACATTGGAAACGATAAGTTGCCGACGGAAATTCCGGCGTACTACGCGCATACGTACGGAAAATAAACCGAAACTAAATTACCTCCGGTAATTGAAACGAATCGAAGCCCGCCAGGGGATCTCGCCCGAGGGATATCGATAGAAGTACGAACCGTCTCTCGTGCGCGGATTGCGAA
This sequence comes from Solenopsis fugax, assembly GCA_003595255.1. Taxonomy (NCBI): domain Eukaryota; kingdom Metazoa; phylum Arthropoda; class Insecta; order Hymenoptera; family Formicidae; genus Solenopsis; species Solenopsis fugax. The sequence continues at coordinate 7,812 of QKQZ01029411.1, read as the reverse complement.
TTTTAATCGAGACGCGCGCGCAAATAAATATGCCCGTTGTCTCGCGATTTCGATCTTGCCTTCATAAAACATGTCACCCGAGGGACTTTTCTGACGAATTTTGGTATCGATACGCTGCATTTATTTCCCTTTTCATTTCGCATCTTATTCTCGCAACAATTTGTGACGCATAATTGCTGCTTGCTCCTCGGAAAAAAGAACTGATAAAGTGTTTCAATAAATTGCTACTATATTACTAACTTATGATACTGCATCAGTTACTGTTATAGTAATCAGTTTATTGAAACACTTTATCAGTAGGAGGAGGAGAGAGAGGTAATGGAAAAGGAGGGATAGAGAAGGAGGTGGAGGGGAGGAGAAGATGAAGGAAACGAGAGAACACTTGGATCAATTATTGGAAGGGCGTAAGTCATTGATTATACTTCGATATAGTACTTAACAGATACAACAAAATTCCATTAATAAAAGTTGAGTGAATAACTTTTTAAATACACAGCCCACTTAACGAAGTAAAATCCTCATTTCATCGAAACGCTAAAATCACACAGCTGTGTCTAACGCGAAAGCATCTTTCGCTTAAGGGCAGCTGTTACTGATCGAGATGAGAAAACAGAGAGAATGCACCCCGCCCGTTGATTGAATTTCGATGTGACGGCTGAAATATATTGTGGTTGTCCAAATCGACCGCGCATTCGGATCCCGATTCATGCCGACACAATGGAAAATACAGATATTTTCGTTATATATACGCCCGCGACTCGGTTGCCTCAGGCAAAATTATTAATCACCGGATTTTAAAAGCTCGGAGTCGCCCGTCGCGCGTGCCGGCACGATAGGCAACGCTCGCCAAAGTGAATATCAGTCCACAGGCAGATTGATGAATGAATATGTATACCATTACGCCGGTATTACGAATTTAATCCTTTCGACCGGACGCTCACGTTACGATGCACATTATCAAGTTTCGTTTCTCACGCGGCGGCTTTTTTTCTTCAATTTTTTTTACGCAATTGAAGCACAGACGTCACTTGAAATTTTTCTATCACACATTTGCATTTTGTTTTGTATAATTACGAACACATGGCCTGTCGCGCAGAAAAAGTATTGCCGTAAATTATATAAAAAGTAGATTTTTTTTTTACAATTTGTAAAGTTAGATTAACGACATTATAACACATAAAAACTGAATTAATTACAAGTGCATTTTTTATTAGTTATACATATAAGAAAAGATTAGAGGAGAATTGTGTACCATTTAAGTTATTTTTTCTCGTATTTATATTATATTAGTACTAATTTATACGCAAATAAACGTTAGGAATTATAGCTTGATATTTTAAGGTACTTATTACTACAATGTTTAACCTTTCATCATAATAATAAATAATAAATTAATTTATTATAAGAGAGGACTTTAATATGGCGTCAACAAGCGGTGGCTTGAATCGTACCCGTGGATCTTATAAATCGTACTGTCTTTGAAAGTATCAAATTCATAAATTAAAATAATTAAAAATATAAGGACCCTAACAGCACATAATATCGAATATTTTGGAGTATTCATGATATCATATACCGTATACAGTACACGAATATACAGTATCATGATAGTCGTACGATATGTTGTTAGAGGAATCATTAACTAATGCTTATTTTATTAATAATTTATCAAAAAAGGATCAAATATTTAATAATTAACAAATAATAAACAGGTAAGGCTGTCGAAATAAAACTGGTTTTATCTGTTTTTATATTTTTATATATCGATTATCAGTTTTACTGTTTTATCGCTTATCAGTCTTACATTTATATTATTATTATTATAACAAAATATGTGATGGTATGATTTAGGAAACTTGATAGGATTTTTCAAAAAATATCAATTTAATTTTTATAATAATTGCAAATATGTACAATAAATGTAAAATATTCTACAATAAAACTGTTTTATAAAAAATATAAAAATTCAGTATAAAATTACATGATTGCATTGTTATCGGGTAAATAAATTGATCAAAAGTTAACATCGGTCGTATTTAACTTTTTAAAGTTAGCATGCACAAAACAAAATGAAACATGTTAAAATTTTCTCTATATTACACATTTCTCATTTACTTTGTATTTTTGTCAATAAATGTTGTTTGTATTAAATAAAAATATACATATTGATGATATGATTTAGTCTATAGCAACTCTCCCCTACAATGCACATTGTAAAAAGAGCATTGTATTAAAAAAAATATATATATACAATATATATATATGAAATAATACTTGATTTGCGAGACAGGGGATTGTCATGGAAATGTAGTTAAGTTCGAGAATTTCCGAAATGCAGGAAATAATGTTTGTTTTCGGGGTAACGACGAAATGCCACATTTCATATGTAAATTTACATATTACGTGATAATTTTCAATCAACCGCGTGATCGTCCATGTGACATGAATAGAAATTAATTGCAATTGTCAGGCTGATCGATCACCCTGATCATCAACCGATTATACGAATGTTGCAATAAATCCGTCGACCGTTGACGTTTAAGTCATATTAACATTTATCTATGCCAATTCAATGTACTATTATTGTGAAATACGCTGTTTGCCGATAACGAGGTGTAATGTAACACGATTATAGGTTCGATTGGACATAAATACTATAAACAATAAATAAAACGTGTAGTACATTATATAACGGGTAAATATAAGGATATATTGTACGTACATTCCATTTTGTTATTCAATATTATTATAAAATGTGTATGTCATAATAAATGATCATTCGTATAATTAATTATACCAATGAGATCGCATTCATTAGCAAATTCGGAAATATATAATTCGCACTTTTAATTATGTCCTTCCGATGATATTTTATTAACGCGTACAATCACATTTCCGATAATATATCCTAATTGTGAGAATGTTATGTAAAAATAGACGAAGATCTATAGCTTGAGTTTAAATTTTAGTTTAACAGAGACGATATTCTCGCTTCACTAATTATCTTTTAGGATCGCGGAATGTCGTAAGTCAAAAGAAAGAGCCTCAATTTGGTGCGTTAACGGCAAATGCCAAATCCACGTGGCACCTGCACTTCCTGATGGAAAGGTGCAACGCGAAATGCAGTCAATCACTTAAGTCGACAAGTTACGTAATGAGAGAGCGGCCACACCCCGCATTAGCAGTTAAGAATCGCGCTCGCGTAATTTCTGTCGTACCCTTCATAAATCACTCGCGTAACGTGCCGACTGACAGTACGCTCGGTACATCGCCACGCTGAGAACCGATTGACATGGACAAAACTGACTGCTAACGATAAATGACGGCTACATAATCGATAGCTCCTGCATAGGTTTTGCATCTCAGGCATTTCGCAGCGAAGCCGCACATTCTGCGCGTAAAAATAATTAAGGCCGCATTACAGCTACATATTTAATCTGTTTTGATACGTGCAATCGATAAACTAACACACGCGAAAGTGTCGGTTCCGGGAATTACGATGTAGCCTTTTGTTTAACGGATAACCATGAGAATTATTACTTTAAAATTAAAACATTGACGCGAGTTATTAATTTAAAATTAAAACATTGACGGAGAATTATTATGAAAATTAAAACGCCGGCGGGAATTGTTATTTTAAAATTAAAATATTGATTGACGAGAGTACTTGTTAATCGGCAAATCACGGATAATAATCGTGATATTAAATAGTGTTAAATGTTGTTTGAAAATGCTTCCTGTTTTTAAATTCCGACTTAATCTGATTAAAGTGAAAATATTCCTTTCAATTCTCTCGTGTCCTTCTCTTCCATTATCTATCGCAAATATGGGCAACGAAACATTTTAAGAGGGGCACAGAGTACACGGGAAAGTTCTAAGGGAAATGTCTAGAATGCCTTGTTGCTAATTAGCGTGGTTCCAGGAATTCGAAATGTGCCACTGCACTGCGCACGGCATCCGCGTCGTTACGCGCGGTGTAATTATCGCTTTAAATCATATTAATGCGATAGACATTGGATCGCGCTCTTATCCGACTCGTTCCGCGAGAACTGGTTTCTCTCATGGACTTTTCCGTGTGATTCTCGATCTCTCGTCTCTTTTTGCTCGTCACTTTGAGCCCCCGTCGCGCTCACCGCGCGCTCACCGCTCGCTCACCGCTTCCACACGGTCGGCTTCCGTTCTTTCCGTTACCACTGGAACAGATAATGAATCTGGCGTGCACCCTTCTGGTAAAAAAGAAGTAGTGCAACTATCACCGGCGATTGAATTCTTATCAATGGACGTCGGCACGTTGAAGCAAGGAAATGAGATCGCGAGAATGCGAATACGGTTTACGAGATTGAGAGGAAGGAGGAGGAAAGGAAGGAAATGTTTCCTTGCATGTAGCGTTCCTTCCATACTTGAAGACCTGTCGGAAAATATTTTTTGCATTTTACGTAAGCTTATTTAGCGCTCAGGATGTTCCTTTACGATCAAGTATTCGTAAATCATAATTTCACGATTTCAACACGCGAAACGACTTCGTCCTGTGCGGAAGGTTGCGAGTTGACTTTAATCCGACCATTTAAGAATTTTAAAAGCTGTGAAGAAATAAGAGTGAGAGAGAGAGAAGAGGGAAAAGGGGGATTTACTGTTTGCGCCGGGGCATAAATTGTCGCAGGTCGCGGCCGGGGGAATGCAGCTACCGTGTGGCGCATTCTACCACATTCCCCGTTTTCCCTCGCTCCCGAGGACAATATTATGACTTACGCGACGCGGTGGCAGATTCAACGCGCGGCGGACATTTTCTTCTCCGCGTAAAGTTTCGTTTTAGCAGCATAATTACGGAGTTCTCGTATCTAAAGCCATTTGTGAGATCAGAGAACACTGAAAATGAATTTCGCATCCAAAATTAGATACAATTTGCACTATAGTTACGTGCTCCTTCCCCCGAAGTGGCATAGACGAGTTAAGACGAGGAGATTTCAGGACTATCGATCTTAGCCATGAAACACTGCTGCTAAATAATTGTTCGGCAATCTCCAAACAATTCTCAAAGTTTGCGTCGCTAATTACTGACATTAGAAGTTTCTCTAAAGCCGTTTGTCCTCGTTATTAATGCGGAATAAAAATGCTATAAATATCTTCAATATTGAAGATATTTATATCGTTAAATCTCGAATCTATTCTGAAAAAAATGCGCATTTGAGATATAAAAATATCACGGAGTTGCGTAAAAGGTATCGCGCAAAGTCATGGTCATTTTATTATATAGGCAAAACCTGATGTACATACATAAAGAACTTTCATTATACATCTTGGTTTTGTTTTTGCGCGAGGACTCGTTGGTTTCTCGGATATGCGCGAGATGCACGCTGCGGCATTTCGCACAGTTTCATCAAAACAGTCGTGGCGGCGCACAGTGGTCACTTTTGCTAATCTGAGCGAACGAAAGTCAAAAATCCGATTGGACATTTCAAACTCTTTTATTGCATAAAAATGAACTTGAATATTTGGAAGTATGAAATCTAAAAATAATTAATTTTTAAATCGAATGGGGAGTACTTGGTAGAACCGTCACGAACATGTTTCTGTAAGTCTTAGCGCACTCCCGGATATCGCGGCTCGCGGTCGGCTTTATTTCAATAAGCGAGTTGATGCTGAATAGATACGTTTTGTCTGTTCTTGCTATAGATCCTACAAATATAAGTAAGTAAGCAATTTATAATGTAAAAATAGTAAGAATTTTTTGAATGTAGGTCAAGGTTTATGGTATTAAGAATTCGCTTTAAAAATTGCTATTTCTTTTAATATTTTACTAAGTTTGATAGAGTAGAAAACTCGGGATTGGCACGGATTGATCAAATGAGTTGAATGAAGTTATTAAATTACTTCTTAATAATGGTTTAAAATTAAATTTAGCTGCAACTATTCGCAACTTTAGATTTTGTATTCATTTTAAGGTCTGATATGCGGAGTCCGAGAAACATTATTTTGCGTTTGGCGCCGTTTGGCGGAATCCGAACCAAACATTAATAAAAAAACGGACGCAGTTTTGAATTTTTTGATCCCGAAAGGTGATTCTTCAGAGTATAAGAATTCCAAATGTAAAAAAAAAGTTTTTTTAATCTATTTATTTAAATTAATCTTCTGTCCTTTAGTAAGATTTTCCAAGCATAAATGACACGTTTTATCAAATAAAATAATTTCGCTCACTCAGATCGACAAAAGTGACCACTGTGCGGCGTCGCATTCACACTGAGAGAAATGTTTGGTAAAATCAACCAAACTTTAGTTAGTGATCAAATGAATTTTATAGTGATAGTTACTAAACATATAGTTGTTTTGACCAAACAATTTGTAGCCTTAACCAAATAATTATTTTCATACAACAAAAATTACAAAAAGTTTTGTTAAATGTAACAAAGTTTTTGGTACCAGTAACTATGAAATTCATTTGATCACTATTCTACCAAACGATTTCTCTCAGTGCAGAAGCTAAGTGGCGAGAGCTACCGCCGAAGCGATAGCGTTAACACGTCTGAATGTGAAGCTCGGCGCACATTAGTTCATAATCTGTAGCTGTATATCACGGCGTCGTTATCAACACGAGTACAGAGGCAGAAGTGCGCCCGTGGGCAGCATCCGAGGTAGCGCGAGAGGTCCACGGTAGCGCGAGAGGCGCGCTTCCTCTCAATCGCTCTCGGCTCAAACGTGACAGTTAAGTCAGTTTAGGCATTTAATAAATCGCGACGTCGTGCTCGCCGATAAGATCGATATCGGCGCGAGAGAGAAAGAGAAAGAGAGAGGGATCGATATTCAATTACGAAGAGGCGGATACCGAGCTCCGCGAGCGGTACCGGACGAGCTAACGTAGTTCGACGGGCTAACGAGCGAGACGGCTTAATATATTATCCCGTCCCGATATAGGATACATTTTGCGATATCAAGCGCCCCGCGACAAGACAGCTGTCGCCCGGGGCGACATGTGAAGCAAAAGCGTGCGCGCGCTCGCGTTCGCGCGATATTATCGCGCGGGGCTCGTCAAGACAATTTTTCCCGGTGGTGAGAGCCGAGGCTGAAACGTCACGAGGTACCCCGAAATTAAGCGACTTTATCGGACGATCTTCTTTCTACGTATAATATACGATACGATGCGATACACGATGCGTCGAGGCGCGGGCAACCTGAATATGCGGCGAGATGAATATGCAAGGCCCGCAGCAGCATTATGCTAATTCGCCGAGGAGGAATAGCGCCTGTCTGGATGAAGAATCAATAGTTAATAGGGAAACTGCTAGGGCATTAGGTACCTGAACCACGCGAGCGACCTGTTCACCGCGAGATGAAGCTTTGACGAGTCACGCGGTTAGATCGACCGTGTAAAGTTCTCTTGTGTAACCTTGCGTCAGGCTATGTGCGATTCCGCGATTCGAGTTTGCAATTCGCAATTGAATTTCGTACGAGATTTAGTAATAATCTAAATGGACACATTCATCGTCGTTTACCATTCGTCAGCGGAGCGGTTTTTTGACGAAATTAAAGAGCGCGGAATCAACATTGCGCTCTCGTGGTCTGACGCAAGTTTTATTTATTCAAAACACAATGTTTATGATAATATAATTAATTAAAAAATCACCAGTTGATTAAAAAATAAGAGAATTTCATAAATGTATAATAAATAGATTATCGTCCCCTCTCCTTAACACGTTCACTGCCATCGGCGCTATTAAATTTTTTTATAAACGATTGTAAAATAAAAATGCATCTCTACACAGAGAAAACGATTTCTTCAAACTTAATAAATTTTATTGTATACAAACAAATTTGTTA
>QKQZ01029407.1:0-36554 GCA_003595255.1 Solenopsis fugax | reverse complement strand
ATGCAAGGGTTTTTTTAAGTTTTTTTTTCAAGTATAAAAAAAGAAATATTTCATATTTACAATGTTTTTTATAATAGTAAACAGTATTAAGTTTTTATTGGTATAATTTATTTTCCTTAATTTTCCTTTAGTAAATAATACTTGATAAATTAAGTTATCGATAGCTACGGCGTATATACCGCAGTTACCCTATCAAATTAAAAGGCTTGAATTAAACCCTTCCACTTTTTACATTCTTTTGGCACTTTATTAGTGTATAAAGATCTGTTGTGTCTGATGCTATTTTTCCTACCTTATTAAAGAAAGTGTGAAAAATTCATGAAACATCTGACAAGATTGTAATTGAAAACATTGTAATTATCTGTATGTAGTTAGTTGTCTGTTCTCACAAAGAGGTGTATCGCTTTACGCTGTATAGCGTTTTTATGTTCTAAACTGCACCAGAAGAAAATTATGAAAGAATATAAACAAAACAGTTGAGGATCTATAAATATATAAATATATAAATATGTAGATATATATATATATATAAATATACATATACATATACATATACATATACATATACATATACATATATATATACCTATATATATATTTAATATAAATATATAAAATAATCAAATATAAACAATAATAAATATATTATCAATAATATACTATTGTTTTAACCATTACAAAAATATTTCACGCTTTTTAGCCCGAGAACGATTAATTTGAGTAGTGAAAACGTGCATTCGACTCAATGAGTACGACCCCGTTTTTAGGTCACAAACAAGAACTTTTCTGAAAAAATGAATGATTAAAGCGGATTGCATATGAGTATATTCGAATAGTAATAACGAATACTTATGAGAATTTGTGAATGGTAAAAATTTACTGTGTATAAATTTGAAATATAAAAACGTATATTCAGCTATATACCAGTACAAAATCTCGCATTGCACATTTTGAAACCGTACGATTCAGTAAAGATTATAATTATTACAATAAAATTAATAAAAAGACATCACAATAAGAATTTTTGATGCAAATTTCTCACGGATACTTGAATATTACGTCTACTTACCCATAAATTAGTGGAGTAAGTACTAAAACATATTTAAAGTTAGGTGAAAGCCGAGAGTATCCTACTTGGTTCTTATCTTAGTGGAGTAAGTATAAGAGGAACGTATTAATGTGTTGTTACTCATCAATTGAAGAACAAGAATTAGAAACTATAGGGAAGAGTGGGGTAAGCCGAACATATTTGCAGTTGTTGTTCTTTAAAAGGCGCAAATAAAGTCGGATCGTAAAACTGAAGGTGCTGAAAAGATAATTTAATTCCTTTTATTTTTGCTTCAGACCATTTTGATATATTTCTCACCTGTGTTGAACAATAATGGAAAATGTAAAAACGCTTTTTCCAGCCTGATTTGGAATCACTGGTTTCAAATCGGACACTTCTATTTTTATCAACTGTTAGAATGTTAAAAGATTTATATATATTTTTTTAGTATTGAGTAAAAACGAGCAATTTGACAGTCAAAAATAAAAAATTTTTTAAAAAGAAAAAAATTAGTAACAGTTTATTAGACGTTTCCTGATCATGTTATGATATCGTTATTATATAATTAGAGTTGAAATTAATAAAATTTAATTATTCCGAGTATGACTCATAATATTTTACTAATTTAACATTTCTAGGGCCAGATTTGGTCGGCCGATCATCAGTGCTACGATCAGGTTACAATTCCGATCTAAAAGTCCGATTTGAACACGAGTCTTTTCGAATTTTGAAACAAATTTTACAATAAACCGCAGAAGTGATCGCAAATCGCTTGATATTTTTGAATTCTACACTCTTTAATTATCTTAAATCAATTATCTTTCAAAAATTTAACACCTTTTAAATAATGATTTATAAGAATTTTTTTTAATTTTTGCACTATGGCTGAAAATATATATTCGCGTCTATTCTATGAATGTTATGACAGAGAACTGTTAAACTGCTGTCACATGTTCGGTGTCTTACAAGGATTTTACATTATAAATGGCATGTAAATCTGCTTAACCGTATTCATTTAAATTAAAAAGGTCCTATTTGGAACACGGTCCGATTTAGCCCACTCTTCACTACTTATTTTTCAGCTGATAACAATCTATTCAAAAATACTCATATACATACTCGCGTATACGTCAGGTTCCTTTCCAATAGACTGCGCGAGCTTGAGAGTGCAAGAAACGGACATAAAAATGATGGAACGGGCTAAAAACGGTCCAGATGAGGTGTGAAAGTCGTGAACTATTTTTATAAAGGAAATTATGTATCTAATTTGCAAGAGAACATTTTACAAGTGCAAATTTTATTTTTGTTTTTCAAGAATTCGCTTGTAGCAAATTTTATATAGAAAAAAGATACGAATGCATAAGCAATGGTTTTTTTCATTTCTTTAATTATCTAAGTAGATCATGTTTTATAAGTATTAATATAGCGCAATGTTTAGTTTCCAAGAAATAACAGTGCTGCCTTAGAAGGGTTGTGTTAGAATTGGCGACTTTGCTACAAAACACGATTTTATATAAGAATAAAAAGCAATAAAAAAAAAATTAAAGAACTTTTGAACCAATAAGAAAATTGTGCTCATATTTCAGATACTCAAATGTAATAATAAAACAAACAATAAAATTTTTATATTTTTGATAATTGAAATACGACATATTTCTTTAAAATAAAGATGGAAAATAATAGAAGTTATTACTTTTAGAAGTTATTATTCTGAAGAAGAAATTTCTCGTCTTTGCGCTAGGCTGCCTGTACACCGCAACAATTACCGCGCTCGTAATAAATCGTTAGCAGTTAAGGATTTCAAGCAGCGATTCGCGAGAAAGCTGCATCCGCGCGCGCGATAAAATTCATCTTCGGGACGCAACTGTCGCGCGGCTCGCGACGTGGAAAACGGAGATGGTCATCATTTCTCGAGTATCTGGGAGTGACAGCTGTTTTAGGATAACCACGCTGCGAGAAATACAATAACGAAACCGACATTCGCTGTAACGAATAGCCCCGAGTGCGCCGCAATATCGTAACGAGGTAACACTATAAAGGATAACAACCGGAAATATATCTGGAAATACAGAAAATTGCGTAGACGACGACGTGTATATGAACCGGCGGAATAGTTAGAATAGTTAAATAACAAGTTTTGATAAGCTTTTGCACATAGATAGAACAGGCGTTGATACCTCACGCGGTACATGCAAACGAGCCGACTCCATCAGTTAAATTTAATCATTCGGCCTTCTAAACGAATCCCGAACCTATCCTTTATATAAGATTTCATTAATACCCGTACTCTATACTTTTAATTACTTTTTTAATTACTTCCTGTTAAAAAATAAAATATCTCTAGCTTTCAACTCTTTTTCTTGCAATTTTTCAAATGACATTTTAAAATAATATTCCGTAATTTGAGAAAATCTATTTAGACTTTTAAATTGATAGTGTTGTGTACTGTAGTACGATAGTAAAGCTAAACAAATTTCCCTAATCCCTCATTTAGATGCGGAAATCAAAATGGGAATCGACGGTAGCGAGTTCCAAAAAGATTGAAAAAAGTGTTTTCAATCTTTTTCGTTCGGAGTTTTTTTTTTTTTGTTCGTCGCTCGCATCGCCTACGAAACTTTCATTAGCGTTCGATTTTGTCAGGATTTTTGAGCGCTGTCGGAAAATGCCGATACGGCGCGGCTGCGTGGCGCAAGAGAGATTTCATTATCAGAGATATCTTGCGCACGAGTTTATCAAATGCCATACACTCTCGAATCCGCTTCGCTTTTAGTGACAGCGCACGTCTCTCAAATATCACTATGTCAGATTTCCTTTTCGACAGATAACGATCGAAAATCCGATCTGATCCCGCCGTATTTGTAATCGAGCGCGTTTCTCTAATCGCGAGCTCTTGGGAAGCACAGTGGCAAATTGAGGCAAATGCGATCGACGATACGAAAGTACCGAGCAAGAAAGCAGCTTAGCGACTTCGCTCACGTAACATCGTTTTTTACTCTCTTCCCCGATGTTGCTTCTCGGCTCCTTGCTTGTCATTTAGTTAAAACTTAAGAGCTGATTTATGTACCTCCTTTGTAACGCGGTGAAGAATCTAAAAACTTTAATCTTAATACTCCACTGCTAAAAGCTGCCGTGGGCTGTATACCTACAACGCGTTTAGGGTCAAAACTTTCAGGTGATTTTGTTTTGTTAACCTTTATACAGAGTATCTCAATAATTAAATATACGGATAAATCTGAAAATTAAATATTTCACATCTCATGCTTTTTTTAAGAAAGTATATACACCTACACTTAAAAAAAGGCTAGTAATTATAACACAGTTCAACACTTTTCTGAAATCTGAATAAACAAAATGTTTTCCGACAGATTTTTATCACTGAAAATAAATTCAGAAGCCAAAGTTGACTACCACATTACAATTAAAAAAAAAATGGTGACAAAGTGGTCAAAAACGATAATTTCTAGGATTTTCAGAACGTTAAAGAACTAAATTTTTTTCCAAATTTTCCTAAGGCAAAAGTATCAACTTTTAACTTTAACATATATTTTATCTCATTTCCTGCGTTTTCGAGATACAGCTAAAATAAGAACACTGATTGAATGCGTTCGATATTAACCCTCAGCTGATACATTGAGTTACGTACATCCGGGCTTTTTACAAAAATGTTTGACATAAAAAATCATAAAAAATTCGTTTCCTTCTCTCCTGAATATTTCGAATAAAGAAATTCAACCTCTCGATTTTCGCATTTATTCGTTCTTCTTCGTAACCTTCTGTATGTATCAATAAAAGAAATGTTCAAATTCTATGCGTTAAATACTGACCAGGAAAAGCACGGAAGTGTCGTCCTCCGATTTTGATGAGCCTTTAATATGTTGTTGTACAGATTAAAATAAGGGACACGTATTTTTTTATACGTGTCCATATGCACTTTTAGAGGGTGAAACACCCCTTTGAAGGTCGATTTTCTTCTTTCGAAGCGTATAATAGCGCGATAAAAAAAACTTTTTTATTACTGTTATAAAGTACTCTTCGAGCCATTCAACTTTCAATTAGAACATTTTTTTCTATAGTTTCGACGATATCTTCAAAAGAAGAAAACCGATTTTCTTTAAAGGGGTGTTTCACCCCTTAAAAGTATGAGCACGTATAAAAAAATACGTGTCCCTTATTTTTATCTGTACAATAACATATTAAAGGCTCGTTAAAATCGGAAGACGACACTTCCGTGTCTTTCCATGTGAGATATGCACAATTGAGAATGGTAAGGTAACGTAAGTACATCCATGTGTGGCAAAATATCGAATCCGATATAGTGTGTCATTTGAGGGCTAATATCACGTCCAGCATTATTTTTTTCAAGAAATGTGAACAATCATTTCCGAAATATTTTTCATTACTAAACACAAATCTGTTAACTAAATTTGGCTAACACATCGCATGGTGCTTATATATGAGTCATTACCAGTAAATTGTGATGTAATAGCCAAATTTAGTTAACGGATTTGTGTTTAGCAATGAAAAATACTTCGGAAATGACTATTCGCACTCATTGCAAGAAAATAATGCTACACTCATTGCAAGAAAATAATGCTACTACTGAAAGAATAATTTTACTGTAGTATCTAAAAATTTAGCTAGATACAGATCGGAAAATGATTTTATGTTGAACTATCAAAATAATTATGTGAGAGGTTCAAGCATGACGATACTGATGCAAAAAATTTTGACAGTCTAGCAATTAGTTTATTCAAGATAATTATTTTCAGATCTGTATTTCAGCAAAATTTTTTTCCATGTAGATGTGACATTAATATCAAGCTCATGCAATCAATGTCTCTCGTTTTAGCATTTAACATTTATCTTGAAAGCAAAAAACAAATCGAAATGGGACAAAATGCATGTTAAAGCTAAAAGTTGATACTTTTACATGGCATTAATGAAATTTGGAAAAAATTTGGTGCCTACAATGTTTTAAAAATCCTGGAAATCATCGTTTTTTATCTCTTTGATTCCGTTTTTCTCGAAATTGTGACGTGATAGCCAACTTTGGCCTCTGGAATCGTTTTCAGCGACTAAAAATCCATCGGGAAATACTTTGTTTATTTAGGTCTCAAAAAAAAGATCTATGTTTGTATAACTGTGTAATCTAGTCTAGACATTTACTAAATACTTTGGTGAAATAGTTTCAATTAAATGTTCAGTGAATTTAACCAAAAATTATGGTAACTAAACTTTGGTTTAATTTATCTAAGATTTGGAAATTGGTAATGAGGCGTGATGATTATTATCAAATCATATAATAAATATAAATTAATGAATTTACAAATGTGACTAAATTGCTTAATAATAAATATCGAATGATATGATGAGTCTCTCTAGACCTTAGCTCTTGTCAAAGATGACCCCTCAATGTATTTCTGTGGTGTACGCTTTTTACAATTTACACAGATATATGAGACCTACAGTTTAAACGCCGGTTCCGAACGACCTAATTTAGAGAAGTTCTCTGGCACGATACTCTCGGTGGTTTGCCATTGCCTTCCGAGAGGTAGAGATCGAATAAAATCAGATGTTTCTGATCAGTGGGATTTGAACCCGAAGCTTCGGCACAGAGAGCAGACGCACGATTTTCTACGATATGGTAAGTAGTATGTATCAAATCAAATTTGTATAATAATAAATATTATATAATTTGATTTTGCAGTTACTTGATTTAATAAATATTATTAAATTGTTTGAATTATAAAATTATTTAATAATACAAGTTATTAAATAATCTGGTAATTTTTATCAAATCAGTTAGTAGAGCTTCTTTATACAATTTGACATTAATTACATACCAAATTATTTACTTAATATTATCAAATTATTTCGTTATAGTATCATTTCGTTTAGTTGTAACTAAATGTTATATTTTGCTTTTATATTTGTATTTTATAATTATTGCCAAACGGTTGGTTATTAATATTATGTTTGGTAATATTTATTAAACATTGTATTAATATGCTCAATGAAATACATTTAATAGCTATTACCATGCTTCTTTCTCATTGTCAGTGTAGACAGTATAGACAAACCTAACTTAGCGAATTTTTTGTGGAAAAATGAAAAGAGATAAAGCGTGTATTCCATTTATTCCATTTATTATAAAGATCATATTTTTTGCTTTTTGACATTTAAATCTTATTAAAAAATTATATAAAATGGCATCGCTTCGAATTGTGTTTTCAAACGCGTGATATATTTTGAAAACAGCTTCATCGATTAAAGTACAATTTTACATACTTTTCCTAACACTAAAAATCAGTATTTGACGTAGAATGTTTTTTACAATGCTGAGTTTTTTGTCGAAACTGAAAAACGAGCAAAATTTATAATATAGTTAACAAAGCTGCTATGTTGATTTTGACTTGCCATTTTTTAAACGTAATATTTCGAGAAACGACTACGTCAAGCAATAGATTTATGTCTCAATTTTTTATAAAGTTTGTGTCATTTTGATTTCTAATATGAATCCTGTGGGAGTAACAGTCATCGTTAACGTCCTTATAAAAACATGATTTAAGAAAATCTGATTTGGGACACTACCTTATATTTTTTAATAAAATTAAATGTCACATAGAGGAATGTATGATCCTCATAATGAATAAGCACACTTCTCCTCTTTATTTTTTCATAAAAAACTCGCAAAGTTAAGTTTTATTTTGATCCGTGATCTAAGTGTTGTATAGCTTCTTAAAAATGCATATGTGTCACATCTTAAAATATTATCAAAAATTTAATAATTTTATAGGTTTTTTTATTATTATGTTTGAGTACTTGAGTGTGAAATTTAAACATATTTCTCTTATTGATTTAAAAGTTATTTAATTTTTTAGTTTGCTGTTGATTCTTACACAAAATCACTTTTTATAGTAATTATTTTTGCAAATTTGATAAGAAAATAACATTGCGACTAAAATTAAATTTTTTTACATATATTAATAAAACTCTAATAAATATTCGTACAATGGTTCATTTGGATCCACTTATTCGTTTATAGGTTATTTAAGTCTGGTATATACATTGCACCTAACAAAAACTTAATTTATCAAGTACCATTTACTATATTAAAAAAATAACTGTACCAATAAAAACTTTATACTATTTACTGCTATAAAAAATTAGAAATACAAAATATTAATTTTCTTATATTTGGAAAAAAAACTTTAAAAAGATTATTGCATTTTTACCGTTTATTAAGAGGAATGGGATTTATAGCTATTCATGGCCATAGAGTGGGGCAATAAAGTTGAAGAAAGAAAATACAAGAGTTAAGCAATTGTATTTTCGTGTACTCCATTCTTTATCATTTCTCTACACTTATGTATCACTAAATAATTACTAAATCTTTTACACTTCCTATAGAGAGAGTAATCATTTTACATAGATTGTAATATATTACTGTTCCACTCATAACATTGACAAATTAATTCAACTCTCGATGATTTAATATCAAAAAAGAATAAAAAAACTAAAATTATAATACAATGCTAAATATATAACATAAAGGCACATAATAGAGTAATTGCAAGCAAATTATTCTTCTTTCTGATTTCTGCGACATAAATCCCCCGGCGATGTAAATACCAGAATTATTCTAGTTAAAACTGCAATAAAATAGGATTATTTTCGCGGTAAAAACCAAATTTTTAAATTGAAATAATGAATACGACATTATCGGTCGAAAGCAGTTCTTAGTAACTCAATAATTTTGTCTAGGTGAATTTTATAAACATTTACAAGATTCCTCAAACTGCGCGCCGCAATTTTGCCTTAAAACACAGTTTTAAAGAAAAATACGAATGTTATAATATATCACGAAATTAAATTACTAATCAATTTAATTATTTATTTGATGCTTGTACGCATCTCTTCCAAATTTTTAAAATTCGGCCTAAATTTTTTGTTGCTAATTAAGAAAAAAGAACAAATAGTTTTTAAATTTCAATAACGTTAAGCTCGTATTGTAGCTAAAACTTAAATTGAACAGCGACAATGCGCATGTTCAAAAAAATGTAACATACCGGTTTGATCGCAATACGTGCAATAAGGCGGTTATAATATTAACAACGCATCGTATAAACGGTGAAAAACACTCAATTATTATTCTAGTGACGCTCATCGACTGGTAGCGAAGAAAAAATTGCTCGCTCCAACAGCTGGGGAAAAAAGTGACTCGGTCATCGCGAAAAGCCAATGCTCCAATTATTCCATTCTCGTCTCGTGGAAGTGCGATTGACATTCCAGAAGATCCAGCCCGAACCACCGCCACCGTCACCGCCCATATCTGTGCATCACTTCAACGTGAATTGCCGGTCAGACTTACCCCTTACAGACGAGTGGGTGTCGATGTAACTGTCGAGCGTAAGACAAAGTGGAGTGTTACGGAGGTAGGCAGGGAGTAAACGAAAGGCACGGGACAGAAAGGAAGAGAGAAAAAAAAGAGGCAGAGATAGAAGCGGGAGAGTAGACGGCGAAATGGAGAGAAGGCAGCTATCGCTTTCTCGTCGTGTTTCGAGGGGTTAAGGGGATCTAGGATCTTCTGAGCAGGAGTGCGGTTACGTGGATCATCCATGCGCTCAGCACTGCTTTTTTCCCCCGGATCTTCAGTTACGTACGTACAGCGGAAAACTGGGGCGGAGAAAAACAACCAAGCGACGAGGATAAGTGGGAAAAGGCGCGGCGAAAAGGAGGAAAAAGGAGAGCCCGGGATGAGAAATGTGTAATTTAACCCCTTCGCGCACTCACGGACGAGTTATCGCGCGCGCGGTCCGGCCTCTGCTTTAAATTTATGAACTTTTATAAATCTCTACTTTTTTTTATTAGTAAATATATAGCGAGATAATTTTGTTTCTCTTTTTACAGCAAGACCTTCGGAAGAATCGTTCTCGTTCCGCTACGTCGCGTACACGTAGAGACTTGATAATAAAATTACAAAATGAGGATGACGGATAAAATAATGGGCTGCATAAAGGTATAAAATAATTAGATATATAATCATTGCTTCCGCTCTTTCAGGTTCAAAGACTTTAATTCATTCATTGTTGAATTGTAAAAAGCGGGGCTCATAGTACTATTATAAATCCAGTTGTAAAAAGGAAGAAAGGAAGCCTAGTTGTAAAATCGCTTTCACTGTTAATTAGCGACAAACGTACAAATGCTTTTATTTTACGACGAACAACAGGCAAATAAAACGGCTGGTAGATAAAGATCCGGTAATTCGTTAATTGATTACTTGGGCAAGTACAGCTGAAGCAAAGGATTATTCGGCTCTATTTAAGTACACGCAATGATCCAGTCTTTAAAGTGTAACCGTAGGCTTTATTTTCATCATATGACACTATAGTTTTGTTCTTCCGAATTACCAAAATACATCCGGAATTATATTCGCATTAAATAAATCTCTCTCTTTCTGTAATGTTCACAAACACGAATGTGTTTGACCTTTTTATATTAATTCCATAAACAATAATAAGCTAAACTAATTTCGTAAACTGGGTCGCTGTCGCTGTGGTTTTTCATTCATTGACAAAAATGCTTGTTTCATAATGTAAATTGAGACAAATATTCTCTCTATATAATAAGATAATTGAATTTGAAAAAAGGTATATAAAAATCACACAAGTAAAATTTATAAAAGCACTAAGATCTAGCTTGACCGTAGAAGGCGTTCTTATTTCAATTTGTATGTATTACATTAACGGTCGAATACTCCAAAGATAATTAGTGTTATTAATTTTCTATTAAAAATGTTTTTTCTTTAATAAGATAAGTATACTCTGAAAAAGAAAATGAGTTATATAAACACCAACACGGTGAGAATTATAATATAAATATATATGTATTTTTTTATTTTTAAATACATATCACTTGAATTGAGTTAGATAACAATTTTTTGATACCATTATTTTTTTAAGAAAAAAAAAATACCATCCGCGTGCGCGAACCAGGGTGTTTTTCGCAATATTTTTCGCAGTAGTTTTTCACTGTTTTTTTAAGATGCTTGTAGCATCATTATTAAATCTGACAATCAAATTAATTTGAGATATTTCTAGCTTTAGTTTACGATTGTGTTTTAAGTCCAACTATATCGGCACGCAATTTATAGAACTGAAAAACGTATTTAATAATTAATATAAAAATATTACTAAGAATTTCAGTTTGAAGAACTATTTTAAAGAATATGTTTACTCTGAACTTTTTGCTCTCAACTGAAAACCTCTAGAGTATTAGTGTTTCAGATACGTGTTTATTACTTCTTTAACTTTATAAAAATTTAATTTTTATAAAGTTAAAGAAGTGTAAAATCCTTATTATTAACATATCCTTATTATTAATATAACATAGAGATATTATTTATAAATACAGCGCGATTTGAAAAAATCCTATTCATACTGCCCACGAATTGCGTCCTTCGTGCTGATTTTAAATCAATGATCCAATATTTATTTTAATCTACATGAATGTTATCGTTGAAACTAGAATAAATCATTTATCACAATGTTGAACAAAATAGCGGTTAACTAAAAATGAAGAAAGAAATATTGCAAAATTTTTTAAACTTTCAAGCTATAACAAAGTTTTCAAGATAAAAGAAATTCGAGTTTCAAACATAGTAAGAAATATTACGAATATTTTGCTTCAAGGCAGAAGTCGATCGGTTCAGTAGTTTTTAAGAAAAGCCTGGGACAAAATTGAAAAACATGGATTTAATAAAAGCATTTAAACAGCAGCATTTAAAGTTTTACAAGAGGTATACATATCGCTCATTTGCTAGAACAATGACATAACTCAAAAAACAAAATTTTTCAAAAAATAGATTTAAATCATTAATAAAACGTTAAATCATTAAAAGCATGAAAATATTCTTTTTAAATGCGATAATATTTGGCGTAATATTTGATCGTAATGGAATAAAAGGATCACTAGCTTTTCAGCATTCAGTGTACTGAATTCTCATCTATGATAAAAGTGAACTATTAGAAACAATCCTTTTTGATTTATAACATTCTTGATGCAAAATTTTCTTTTTTTATTTCTCTTTTCAATTTTAGGAGCTCAATTACGTAATTCTACCAGTAATAAGAACTCTAAAAATCCGTTCTTTTTTTGCACATAACTCAAAAATATCAATTTTTAAGTTGTCATTGTTCTAGCAAATGAATGAGATATAAAAAAAATGAATTATTTTATTCTGCTATACCAAGCTCATAAAATACTTTTTTCTCTTTCTGTTTCGATTGTTTGGGAATGAAGAAAAAGATCGGTTTTGATTACAAACTAATTAATAAAGATCTTGCACGTTATTTCATGCGCGTTGTTACACTGTGTGAAATCACGCATCGTTTGGCACATACCGCATTTTTCAAAACACGAATATAAAATGTTTGAATTTCATTAAATCGTTTTCCAAGCTTATTTTTAATAGTATAAAGATTTAAAAACTGATTTAAAAAATCTTTTTTTTTACCCAATCAAACTAGAATATCCCCTTAAATACAAAAATCCACTTCGACCGAAAAATGGCATTTCTTCTTATTTCTTCTATTTTATCCACATATCGATTTAATATCCTATTATTGAAAATATTACTACTTGGATTTTTTAACACAACAATTTTTCTTATTAAGGAATACATAATTGGTGCTTTTTTACTTTTTTTAAGAGAAAATGCTCAAGTCACAACTTTCATCAACTGAACAACAACTTATTCACATATAATTTACAATACATACATACGATTTACGAAACATCAATACATCACTACATACTACTACATCAATATTACAATACATAATAGTAATATTACTACATCAATATTGCACGCAAGTAGATATAGTATAAATTTTCGAGCACACTAATCTTTCATATTAAGTATCCAAGCCAAAATCTAAGAACACAATGTTGTTTTATCATGTAATCCATATCTCAGACCATTTCCATTTTATACAAACGGACTGCGAAATTATTGTATGAAATAAATATTGGCACACGTTGACAACTATAAACGCTATATTAGGATAAGAATAGGTCAAAAAGATCTAAATTTCTTGATTTTTTTCGTTCTCGGCATAAAGTCAACCAGACTGAGTTACATTTGTGTCTACTTCAATTGTGGAAAAGGATTTTTAAATCTGTAAATATAATTAGGAAAATAGTATGCTGAAAAAAATCGCGTTTGATCGGTAAAACAGGATAACTTTAGCATCCCCTCAAAAAAGATAAATTTTATTTTGTTTATGTAAACACCGACATAGTGAGACTTATATATTATAATCAAATGATATTAAATCCCTACCATTTCACACCCATATTTTTTTAGAGTGTAATTATTTATTTTCAATATGACGAACCGTATTGTCGCGACCAGTTTTCAATAAGACGTTTCGTAAATATCTTGGGAGAGTAAAGTTTACAAAGTTCGCAACTTATTTTCGCGCTAAACTTGTTCTATTAAATCGCGATAATTGCCCATGTACACAGTATAATATCCCTTTTTATTGCTTCTCTCGCGCGCGCCGTGTGCGCTCGCTGACAACGCAGACATCCTGCCGCTCCTATTCCCGCTTTTTCAAAGCAGTAGGAAGATGTGTGATGCTTTCCCTCTTTCCGCGATCGCATGTCAGTTCGTATCTCCATTCGTTCCACTCTCTCAGGCGAACGACTCTTGTAAATCGATCTGTGTCAGGTAATCCCGAGATTCCACTCGAAACGAACCACTAAAATTATTCGAGGAATGGTGTTAGGAATGCAACCTCCTTGCCGTCATCCTTGTTTCTACCTTGATCCCGTTAGCCTTCGCGTGAGCCTCCTGCATCGACAGGAAAAAGATAACGAAAAATGAGGAGGATACGATGAAGGCGACGAGGAAGCAGAGAAGGGGGAATAGAGAAATGTATTGCGTGGCATCATACGTGGCGAGCACGCCATGCACTTTTGGCGCCAGCGCTAATTGCGACGGTGAAGCTATAGCGAGGTTCCTCCCATAAAAGCTAGTCAGTTTGCCGCTTAGTGTTACCGGAAGAAAATCTCTCCATCGCTCTCTGTCTTGGGTAAATATATTTAGGGGGAGACCTTTTTTCACAAGCGCTGTTCAACGTATCCAATTGCAGCCAGTAACCCTTTTTCTTTCTCTTTCTTCATTCTGTTTTGTAAACGCACGCGCGCGCATTTACTCGTTATGCAGTCGACGTGATCGCACCGTACGTCCGAGCGGGTNTTTTTTTTTTTCACCTCCAATTGCTTCGCCGCGCCGCTCGTTATCATCGGTAACTTTGAATATCACGGAGATCATGGTAGAGAGGTCGTGTCCTCAGTCCAAAGCACTAGTGAGCATCAGTGATGGCAATTTAATACGAAACGGTACCAAGTACTTTTGCATTCCTTTTTAATCCGGCAAATCTCCGAGATTAAACCGATCCCGCGTTTTATTATTCACAGAGCTTTCATTTTTATGCAATATATTTGCGAGATATGTTTTTATAAACGTTTAAGTGAGTGTACGCCGAATTTTTCATCAACTGAGCGCGATTCATGTGCGACCTTCATGTTTAAACTTTACGTATTACGGAAATTATTAATTTGCGTCCCCTTGCACGCCAACCGAATCTTCCAATTTTTACTTATCTCCTACGTAAAAGAGACGGGAACGATTTTTCCAAATAACCGTCAAGGCCGTTTCGGTGATATGAGGCGTACCGATCCCTTCGCTCTGACAGGATTCAACCGATTTATGCGCACGTCCGAAAAGATGATCGTTCGTATCCATTTCTGTCCTCTCCAGGAACACGGTGACGCGAATCGATGTTGCCCACGATTCTGATACTTTCCGCTCTGTTGCTCTCGTTGATACCAGGATCAACGGAGGACGGACAGCGGATGGGTCACATTTCGACGTTGCAACAAACTCTCCAATATTGGTGGAAAATATACAAGATGTACAACGAAGAGGTGACTCTCGGTTCCTGTTGGGCGAGCTATTTGTTCAAGAAAAGCACCGAATTGTCGAAGAATCAACCCGCCCCTACGAGGGGTTGCTACATGAAATGCCAGAAAAATCCATTTCCGCAAATCGTAACGGCCAATGCGGCAACGCCGTTCAAAGAAACACGGAAAGGAAAGCATCCAAGGGAAGGGCGATCGTATGCAACGGCGAGATCCACTATTTCCAAGTCCACAAACGATTCTGACAAACATGGAGTCGCTTCACGATCGAGAATTATTCGACAACGAAAGCAATGGACAATGGATAAAACTGAAAGAGTTTTACGAGCTGTATCAAATAATTATACGGAACGAAATAAAATTGATGAAAATGAAAGGATTGTGGGGATGATCGATTCTCACATAAAGAGAAGGTGAACAACATCTTACTCTCGATAATGAAGTTTTCACTAATGTCTTTTGATATCACAGAAAAAAAGAATATTCTTATTTTGAGAATACATATCAGAAGATACATATTTTCAAAATATTAAATATTGAAATAAGATATACAACGTTAAACAGACAGTTTACTTACATGGAGAAATTTTGTATAGTTTCATTAAAAAATATATTTTTTCATTATTCAATAATAATTTTTATGAATTGAGAGGAAAAAATATCGGATAAAAAGATAACAATACTTTCAAACCAAGAATTAGAATTTTATAATACTATTATCATTAAAACAACCATTGAGCTCTTTAAATAATTGTTATGATATTGAAACAAAAATAAAAAAGAAATATTTTGCGAAAAATTAACATTATCAAATTCTTTAAAAAATTAAATTAAGAAATTAAATTATGTCTATTTTGGCAAAAGATACAAAATATTTCATAAACTATTAATTTTTTAATAATTGTACGTTTTATTACAGTTACTTTTATTACAGAAAATAAAATACATCAATTGATATAAAGAAAACACAGAGTTGCTTTAAAAAATTATACAATTTGCAATATGCAATATGCAATATGCAATTATATATTTTTTTCATTATTCTGTGCATATAAGTATTAAGATATAATTATCAAAAAATATTAAGTATTAAAAATATTAAATATAAAAATTAACAGTTTATAAGATATTTTGTATTTCATGACAAAATAATGTCAGAGTAAAGTATAAAATATCTCGTAAACTACTGAGTTTCCGATAACTTTACCTTAATATTTTAGTTTTATACATAGAATAATTAGAGGAATCACTATATAAAGAAAACCAAAAAATTATATTTAAAAAAATATCGATAACCTTCATATCTTTATGATGCCTTTATTTAATAAAAAATAACGTAGTTAAATTTAATACATCTCCCTCGAAACCGTTCCACTTTTATTTGAAACATTTTTTGGATCATCAATCATTTCTGAGAAAATTGATTTAAAAAAATTAAAAAAAATGAAAAATTGATTAAAATAAGACTATAAATAATTATAAATATCTAAAAGCAAAATTGCCATTGCGCAGGGCCACTGGAAAGGTCCTAACTTATACAACATGTTAATGAGATCAAGTAGGTGAAAAAAACATATAAGCTAATATCCGAAAATAATTTATTGAAAAGTTATAAATGTTCAAAGATTGTTATCACAATCAGATTGAATAAATTAATATATTTTTTTAATTAAATTAAAGTTTATGATACTTATATAACTTTTAATGTAACTAAATTAATTTTATAATCCAAATAAAATTTTATGTTAGTTATGTTAAAAATTATATAAACAACCAAGTTTAATATAACCAAATTTTTCGTTATTTTTAAAAACAGAATTATATATGATTTTTATTACATGATATAATTCCTCTAATTATTCTGCATATAAAAGTATTAAAGTATTAAGGTAATTTATCGAAAAATCAATAGCGTTTACACGATATTTTATACTTTATTTTGGTAAATATTTTGACATAAAATATAAAATATTTCGCTAACTATTTCTTTTATAATAATATCTTAATACTTTTATGTACAGAATAATAAAATGAATCAATTGGTATAAAAAAACACGTCGTTACTTTAAAAAAAGAAAGTAACAACATATTGCAAGATGCATAATTTTTTAAATTAATTATTAAAAAGAATATATTAGTTTAATTTAAAACTACTATATTCTTTTTAGTAATTAGTTAAAAAAATTATTCAATTTGCAATATGTTGTTATATTTTTTTTAAGTAACTAATGTTTGATACTTTTTCTGTATAGCTTTAATCCGATAATTAATTTCAAAAATTTTTTATAAGTTTTATTTTAAGCACGCAACCTATAAATCATCTGTTTCTCAAAATAATTTTGATAGCGTGAGCGCAAAGAGAGCTTCATTTAATATTTTTTTGCCGTGTGAAGCGCTCCGTTATATAAATTTTACCTTTCGCCCCGAACTTTAAGCTGAAGATATGATATTATCGTTAGTTCAATCCTTTTAGCCGCAAAATGACGCACGTGCAAACATTTCAGACGACGAACCCTCCGGATCGTGCCGGAACTTTTGCGCCGACTGGAGACTCCACGAGGTGGTCACGAGTTTTCATCTCGCGGGACCAGTTCGCACGCCGTTAATCCGACGCCTAATCCCAAGGACGATGACAAAGTCGATTCCGGATCGACAGACCTCGGGGAGAAGGATTCATATCGTAAAGTTTTACGTTCGCTGACGAGCCATCGTGACTCCTACGTCGAGGACGCTTTCGCGTCGCGTTCATTTTCACTCAAAGATGTCCGTAGAGGATCGCACGGCCGACGGTTTCCCTTTCAACGGTACTCGTCGCCACAAGAAAGAAATTCGAGAGTCGACGAGATGTCATCGGATCCCTGGATGCCACAGGAAGATCACGGAATCGAGGGAGATCCCGCAGGACGACGAGCCCCTTCGAACAACGATGGAAGTTCGTCGTCGCGTTCGCAGTTCCGAGAAGTAAATGCGGAGTGTCCTCGT
This sequence comes from Solenopsis fugax, assembly GCA_003595255.1. NCBI lineage: Eukaryota > Metazoa > Arthropoda > Insecta > Hymenoptera > Formicidae > Solenopsis > Solenopsis fugax. The sequence continues at coordinate 18,535 of QKQZ01029407.1, read as the reverse complement.
ATGAGTGTCGTAAAGTTGATGGATTCTGAAGGAAATTCGTCGTGCGAACCGACGATAAATCCGAAGACGCTTCGTCGAAAGCCGAAGGAATTATCTCGCGTTTCGCTTTTATCACCTCGCGAAAGAATCGCCGAGCGATCGCTTCTCGAGTCTCGAGGAAGTGGAGGAGAGGATCTTAAGAGGCATGAGCTCTTGCAATTCAAAATAGCCAAAGGAAGCGACACGAGGAAGCCACATTGTCAGCAGCCGAGGGAAAAGAGGAGCTCGAGGAAAGGAAGGGATGTTTCGACGACAACGATACATCCGACCTCTTTGTCGGAACTCGAGCGCCCGCACCAGCTAATGCTTTACGAAAATCAGTCTTCCCTCGTTCCGGCAATTCCGCAAAAATCGAAGCAGGATGACCACCTCGTTCGAGCCACGAGTAGCGCACCTTCATTAGTTGGACAATTTATCGGAAATTACGAGAACTTGACAAACCAATCGACTCAACATTCAAAAGCAATCACTTTGCGACCTTCTCAGAACCAAGATAATTTATCTCTGCAATTACCCCAGCAATCGTCTTCAACTATCTCAAGTACATATACCTTTGTTATCAGTATTTTTAGAATGCTGGGAAGGGTCGCTCAGATAGGTCGACGAATCATAGATGCCGTAGAAATGAACGAGGGTCTTGTCTGTACGAAAGACTACTTATGGAGCAAGATTATTAGGTGGATAGACCCAGAGTCTTCTAGGTAGATAAACACATAAAGTCCAAAATATGTTAAGCTGTTTATTCAAAGTTGCGGCTTTTATTTTTGTAGAAGCCGCGCTTGTAAAGGATTGTAGAAGTCTTTTATGATATTGAATCTAATGCCAAAATTGACGAATTTAAAGTAATGGAATTAATGTAATATAGACGATGAAAATAAAATCATGTTTGAATTTTAGCAAAAAAATTCATATGTAGAGATTTTTCACATATGTACCCTATATTTAACCATTGTATGAATATCCTATTAACCATAGCCGGCATAAAAAGTTCCTTTTGAGGGCTAAAAGTCCTAACAATATAGAAGAAGAATGTTGAAATATCCTTTTGTTTTTTAAAATAACTTACATGGCAACCGTACGAAATTGACACACGAATTTCGTGGAAAAATATATCCTCGTCTAAGTCTACTTAAACTGAAACACATGTGATAGATCTAATTTTTCGCTAGTCCATTCGAAGACAAAATTGGAGGATTGAAAGTTAGCGTGCGCGTGTAGGTCTACTATATTGTTGACCTTTTTCATTTTATTGATTGAGCAGAATAAGTTGTAATATATGTAAAACACGGATTAATAATAATAATCTTTGTAGTCCGTGTTTTACATACATTAGAACCTATTCTGCTCAACCAATAAAATAAAAAAGATCAACAATACAGTGGATCTACTACGCGCGCGCTAACTTTCAATCCTCTAATTTTGCCTTCAAATGGGCTTGCGAAAAATTAGACCTGTCACATGTGTTTCAGTTTAAACAGACCTACACGGATATTTTTTTTTCACGAAATTTGTGTGTCAACTTTGTACAGTTCCCATGTTAGTTAATATTAACGCGATACAATTCTCATCAACACCATTGCAGTTTATTAGTTCTATCAATCCTACAGATTCACCCTATAGATAGAAATTCATATACAGGGTGAGTTTTAATTCTTGTGTCAACGTTTTACCATAAAAAATGACTTACCGGCTGCAACTGTAAGATTCAACTCTGTATGTGTGCACATGTATACACACATACAGAGTGAATCTGCAGTTGACACAAGAATTAAAACTCACCCTGTATATGAATTTCTATCTATAGAGTGAATCTGTAGAATTGGTAGAACTCTATAACTAATAAACTGCAATCTCTTATAATAAAACATTGACACAGAAATAAAACTCACCCTCTGTAGTACGAACGTAATTTACAATTTAGTGAAAAGGGAAAAGAGGATTCGTTCGTGTGATAGCAGGGGGATCGTGGAATACTACTTAATAAAAAACACTTTTAATTATAAAAAAAAATTACTAATATATTAAGGCTTCGTAGATCTTACGCTCCATAAAACAAGATTTTACGAATATTTTATAAAACACATTTTATTTGAAAAAACATTTTTTTAATAATTTCTTTGCTGCTAGTAAGCATTATGTAACGTCCATTATGAGGTTGTAAAGTCGCAAGAAGGTCTTATACTTGTAATGCAAATGATTCACGATCATCTCACGATTCTTTTCACTACATAACATAACTTTATATGCCGAATTCATATACATATTACGACATACATTAAATTCAAATACATTATTTGAATTTTGAAAGCCGCATTCAAGTTAAAATTAAAAAATTAATATGTAACATATTTTTCAAAATTACGTAAAAAGTATACACTTGTAAAAATCACTACTAAACTAAAATTGCTGTAAAATTAAGATTCAGTTTTTATAAAAATGCAATGAACATTAATTACCAGTAACAACAATTCTGCAATGTCTAAATAGATTGTAACAAAATAATTTTAATGTTTACTCTAGAATTTAACGCAAATTATGATGATTACGAGATGTTACAGTATCTCACTACCGCATGTATCTTACGATTCCTGTACGTGAAAATAGCCTTTTTTGCAACTTTAATTGCAAATTTTTGAAATTATGATGGAACAATTTAAAGAACGAATTCATATTCAGCATTCAAAAAACTATATAATATCCTTCTAGTGTTCAAAAGAAGTAATTTTTTTTAACTGTGTAATAATTTTGTTTAGTATCGAAATGCAATTTTTATATTTTTTGGATTAATATATTATGTGTGTGTATGTGTGATATGGCAGTATTGACAGTAAATTGTTTTCATCCAAAGTATAAAATTTCCAATAATTTAATATACGTACCTAGAGTTTTTTTAATTTATTCTCACATGCACATATAAATATGTATACTGTTTATTGATATTAAAGAGGAACTCTCGATTAGTTTCAAAGACAATCGGAAGATGTTCTACCTTGAAGTATTTTTACGGCGCTCTTTAAACTACAATGACACATTTGTCTCGCATGTGAATTCTGAGCTGCGTCCTGCATTATCCTAATGATACACCTGTGGTAGCGCAAACACTAATTACTCTCCGGAATCGTAATTAAGAAGGTCGAGTGATCCCTAGAAACAGATGTCCCCTGCTGATGGAGGCCGATTACGAATAAATTTTTGATGCCACCTGTTGCTATCGTTCTCTTTCTCCGCTCAAAGTCCTCTCATCTCTCTCTTGATCAATGTGTCACGGCTAGTACACAGATTATTATTATTCCAGTTATGTTGTAACAGTGATGCGATCGACAACGATGTCAAACTCTATGAGTACTACGAGTGAAGCTTTTAGGAACGAAAAGATAGATATCGATACATTCGTTGCGATAGCATCAAAAAACGGATACCAAAAATTTGAATTTTTTATTATTATTATATGGTTTATTATTATATAATAATTTATTGTTCTATCTCTCTTATCTATTTACAAAGTTAATCAATGCAATTGCGATATATAAATTTTTGAGAAACATACTTTGAGACAAAGTTGTTAATACACGGAAAGAACCATTTTGCCACTGTGGTTTTGTTGAAATATCTAAAAAGAACGTTGAATAAAATCGACCGAGTTTGGTTCCCGAAGAGGCAAAAATAGTATACTTTTTTAGTTTTTGTGCTGCTAAATTTGATTCTGATCTTTACAAACTTTTAATTTGTTGGGAAAATATTTATTAAAGTCAACATATGAAACTATTAAATATATAAGAACTCAATTAACAAGTTTTCCTTTTGATGTCATTACACGGAAAGAACAATTTTGTTGAAATTTAGATCTGGAAATAATTATGTTGAACCATTAAAAAAATTGTATCGGATGTTTAACTTGCTAGAATATCAAAACTGTTTGCAGAAACATTATCACGTGCTTGTGCATCATATATAATTATTTTGATGGCCCAACATAAAATTATTTTCTGATCTGTTCTAACTTTTATTGCTGCAATAAAATTGTTCTTTCCATGTATTATAGTTAGTCATTTTAGATAAATGACGTCGTACTATTTAAAATAATAATAATTTTTACCAATTAATGACAATTTTTATTTATTCATTTATTTTTCTTTATTCATCCTACAACATCATACCTATTACTAATTATTAGATAATTGACCAACCGACGACGTTGTATTTATGTCATTCTATTTATTCAGTTTTGAAAGAAATCAATTCTAATTGTGTGTTTATAACAATATTAAAAAGTTTATAATTTTATAATCAATTATACTGCGTGAAAATCTGTAAGAACAGTTGTTTCTAAATTCATTTATGAAAATATTTTATAACTATAGACATTTTATCTTTCTGATAACATCCATTGAACTGATCTGTCATATATCTCCATTAAAATTTAGCGAACATTTATGGATCACTCAAAGTTTGAGTTCCAATACGATTACGGAGATCAAGTAACGTTAATGGTAGTCCTGACTTGGATGGGTGATATAATTCTTGTAGGTATTATAGCCACTCGTATATTATTTCCATTATTAAGTGCCGAATTCTAGTGATTACCTATGAAATTATTTGTTTAGTAGTTATAACACAGTATGCTAATATTTCGATACACAATAGCTGACATTTGTTAAGTGACTTAAGGCAATTTTGAACATTTCGAAACTATTTTAAAGTATATTTAAGTATTTACTTTTACATACTTCCTCGTTCTTTTTAAACTTAAATGTATTGTCATACGAATATATGTATATCTAAGTGAATTTTTTATTATTTTACATTTTATTCAGCTGTACACATTTTGAGTTAAATTAAAATAGAATGGACTTTGCTAATGTAACCCTTTAAACGTGTTGATGGCTCAACAAATCTAATACAACCTTCTTTTCGAAATTCTTATATGAAAATAGTTATTCAATAAGTTGATCGTAGTAATTATTGTTAATCTATAGTTTCATACTATAGATTTTCATTATTGCAGTCTACATGCAGAAAGTTATATGTGCATATATTTTGTATTTTCCTTATTTTAAATAAATAAATAATTTTTATAACAAAACACTGTGTTTTTTTTTAAACAAAACCACTTTTTTAAATCTATCTTGAAGGGGAAGAACACATTACTCCTACTTCTCTTCGATTCATTATGCAGTGTCGTCTTATTTTTATAAATAATATCCAAAATAATAAATATCTCATAACTTTGAATCTAGAATCGATTGAACAATACATGGACTGATGTAATCGTTAAGTTTTCAATTTAAAATATTGATTATTAACAAAATTATTGTACAAAATGTAAATAGGAGAGCCGTATTAACATTTTCTTTTCTCTGACGTAAAAATGACGATAATGACATAAAGAAGATAAAGGTACTCATTTTTATTGAATAACTTTGTTAATAATCAATATTTTATATTGAAACTTGAACGATTATATTTGTCAAAGTACTGTTTAATAGATTCTAGATTCAAAGTAATGAAATATTTATTACTTAGGAAGTGATTTATGTGACGCACTGCATAATCGGTGGAAGAAGAAAAGTAGTGGTAACATAGCCAAAAATAAATTAAAAAAATAAATCAAATTTAAAAAACACACATAAAATTATATAGTTTTAATTTTCTATCGTTTAGAACTTTCGTAATTTAAAATTTTCCTGCGTTCAGAACGTATCTTGAAAAAGTTTTAAAATATTTAAAAGTAAAAATGTTTTATAACAATTTCTCAACTACTGTGTATTAGAACATTAGTGCCACTAAAAAACGGCGAACTATTAAACGAATAATTCCATAAGCAATTATTAGAATTCGTCACCTAATAACGGAGATAATAGAGATAGCCGCAACATTCAATAGCCATAATACCCCCTTCTTCTCTATTTTTTATGATTAATATATGGCATTACCTGTAATAAGGCTATCATTTTAAACATCAGATTTGTCATAAAAATAACGAATTAATGATTTCAAATAGATGACACCTTGCTGTCTGGAAAGCTGTTGAACGATATATTAATGAAAGTGTATAAACAATAATAAAATAATAATATTAAGTAAAAATCGAGCAATAGATAACAATATAAATAATAAGTGAAGAAAGCCTTGTTAAGTCAAATCATGAAGCTTAAAAATATTTTTTGCGCGAATCGTATAATGTGCAATAATAAAGTACTACAATAATAAAATACTTTTAACGAACGAAAATCTGTATACACTATATTTCGCGATAGAGCAACTCGAAATAATGCGAAACAGTGCGAAATAGAATTCCCTTCATATGCGCTCAACACACGTGAATAGTGTGAGTGGGGATAGCGATGCAACTGTGTTACAATATTTATCATTTGTTTATGTTTTTATGTCCTCTCCAGTAGGTCTGTATTGGAAGAGGCGTGTTCGTATAGGTTTTTCACAAAATTGTGGTTTGGTGATATAATAGTTTACAAGTTTATTTCTTACAACAGCTAATGTTTCACAAAAATTTATAAAAAAATTCTTGATGTGTAAAAACATTATTGCTTTTTGAAAGAAATTCAAGGAGAGAAAAGAAATTTAAAAAAGATGATATTTTAAAAACAGATGGTATTTAAAGTACGTTATACTTATAAAAGCTCTAATTCGACATTTAATATAGATGATGTATTTCTTTCTTTATTCATCTGTATAAATATAATAATTTTTGTAATTTAACAATTTATTTTATTAAAAAATGATGCTAACAAAATTTTTTAAACTGTATTTTTATAATATAAATAAAACAATATTAATTCTTATATTTATAATCGTATTCTTTTATTTAAAAAAGAAGGCTATTATGAGAACATATTTTCGCTATATTATTGATTATTGTATACTTTGGAAAAGTAAAATAGACATCGTTTCTTATAGTTTTTGAGATGAGCAATTCGATGGTTTGACTTAAAATTGCGTCACATGATGGGAACATAAAAGATTTGTGAGTTTAAATCGGGAAAAATCCATTATTTGCGATCATTACGCTATATATATGTATTGATGATATATAATTTGAAACACCATGTTTTGACATTAAAAATAGAATATCTTATAAAAATGCTATATTTAATAGCGAAAATGTCAAGCGCAACAGATAATTTTCATGCGTTTGCATGAAAATATTCAAGATAACTTCTGTCACCCAGCAGATCGCCGTGCAAACGCTCAAAAATTATCCATTTTATTATATTGCGTTTAATATGTTCGCTATTAAATACAATATTTTATTAAGATGTTTTATTTTTAATGCCAAAATATGGTTTTCAAATTATGTATCATCAATATATATAGCATAGAGATCAGATTTTGACTGCCCAGATTGGAATTTATAAACGGCCCAATATTAGCCCGATACCAAGCTGCTGAAATTTCGGAAATTTGGTTCAATATTGGCATGATATTGGAATGATAAGTCTGGCGCAGTACCGATCATCAATGTCATACCTGTATTAGAATTCAGAACTGTTTTAGTACTGTATGCCAATACCAGCCCAGTATCAATTAACGTCACTGACTTCAACGATGCTACTTTGTACTTACTGTTCTATTTTATTATACTATTTAAGACTCTTGCTATGTAGTATCATTATTTATATCGGATCATTCCCTGTTGCAAATTCTTGTATGTTCCTGTCCGAAATTCGTATGTGAACATTTTTCTTACAAGATTCCACAAGAATTTATATAATTTTTGTAAGGAAGGTCTTGTAAGATTTTGTAGAAAAAATTTCACATACGAATTTCGGACAGGAACATACAAGAATTTGCAACAGGGAATGATCCGATATAAATAATGATACCACATAGCAAGAGTCTTAAATGGCATAATAAAATAGGATAGTAAGTATAAAATAGCACGTTGAAGTCAGTGACGTTAATTGATACAGGAATATACAGGGACATACAAGAATTTGTAATAGGATTACATTAAAATCATACGTAATTTTTTCTTATGGCATATGTCAAAATAAAATAATCTTTTTATTTGTTAATATATCATTATACGTCACACGTACTTGATAAATAAATCTGGAAAATGTACAATTTCTTTATACAGCCTTGTCCAAAAGTATTAGGCACTTATATTTTTTCATTTTATTCTATTTGACCGCATCAAAATAAAAGGATTGTCGAGTCTATATCTTGCAGCCAATCCAATAAGCTAATATAATATATCAGCCACATATCAATTATTTTTCTTTAAAAAAATCATCAGATTTAGCCTTTTTGCTGGAAATTGATTACTGCTATTTAAATTGTCAACTTTCTTACAGTGCTCTCTAGAAGAAGTCAAAGTTTTAAAAGGATTAAGCCGCCCAAAGAACTAGAGTCTCCGGTCAAAGATCGAAGAACTGGCAACCGTGGTAGAAATCCGCGAATGACTACATTTTCGTTTAAATTCAATTTTTTAATTTCTCGTTTAAATTTTTTATGTGTTATCATCATGTGTCTTTATTTTAAGCTAGCACCAACGAATAAAAAGTCTTAAAAATTATAAGAAATAATGTCTATTTTACCTTTCCCGAATACAACAAAAACGGATCTTCTTTGCACAATTACATCGAAAGAACAATTTTACTACATCTAAAAATTTAGTTAGATACAGATTAGAAAATAATTTTATGTTGGGCCATCAAAATATTATAATTATGTGAGACGCCCAGCATGATAATGTTGCAAATAGTTTTGACATTTTAGCAACCAAGTTAAATATCTGATACAATTTTTTAAATGGTTTAATATAATTATTTTTAGATCTATTTTTCAGCAAAATTGTTCTTTCCGTGTATTAATAAAATAATGTCTGTTAAATCAATATCGCTACAAACTTTAATTTCACGACTTGAAATGGATAATTTCGTTATTAGGCGCATACTCAGAGTCCCGAACCACGCTCTATTACGAGGTTTCAGTATATTATACATAGAAGAATATATATTATGTAAAAAAGATAAAAACAAAACATTGAGTAAAAATTAATAAAACAATTATTCTTGTTCAAAATAATCAAAATCACTATCATTTTGAAAGATTTCTGATAGATGTTGAGCGTAAATAAATTAAGTGTCAGGCATAGCTATATTATCATGTCCAAATTATCATGACAACGTCGAAGCAACATCCAACAATCTGGTGACCAATCTTGCATCCAGAAGAATGAATCATACAAAGAGTGTCGCATTCCAGATGCTCTCTTATTAAAAAAATAAGAAATTAAGAAGCATTCTTGAAGAAAATACTCGTAAAAACTTCAAAAACACAAGAAGCATAAATGGTATTTTATTGTAAAACTCAACAATAATAATTTATGGTATTAAATGTTTAATACCATAAATTATTATGATATTAACCTACATAAGCTAAGTTTAATACTTTTTCAACAAATTAAAATTTTTTAAAGATCAGAATCGGATTCAATAGCTCGTAAACTACAAAAAATCGTTTTTACGTGCCACTCCGAAGGCCAGCATTTTACCCATCGTCCTTTAATTAGGTACAGATCTGAAAATAATTTTATTGGACTCCCAAAATAATTAGGACGCTCAAATTGATTTCTAAAATGTCAAAACTTTTTACAGCATATATCATCATTACTGAGCATCCTTTATCATTATTTTGACAGTTCAACAAAATTATTTTTAGATTTGTATCAAACTAAATTTTTAGATACTTCAGCTAAACTATTCTTTTTATTAATAAGAATGGATATAAGCTCTGAGATAATAAATTAAATATATATGTACGAGTATATGAAATAAAAATGCCGTAAGATCCACGGTTGTTAATGTGAAGCCAAATTTAATGAAAATTACTCAAACAATGTGATTAAATATTGCCGCATACGAAATTATTGGATCAAAAACTATTTATGTACGACTATTACGGATTCAATCGTATGCGACAATATTTAATCGTATTGTTTGAATAATGCCAATATTAGCATTATACCTATTATGGCATTTTCATTTCATAGTGAATTTATTCTTTTCATATAGGTATAGAAATTTTACATGAATTTACAAGAATTATCATAAAATTATTTCGATCTTTTCGAACAAGAGACGGAATCGTAACCCTGTGAAAAGGTTAAAGAACTGTAAACAAGAACGGAAATAGATCAATCAGGAGATGACTATAGGCGGTCGTAAAGAAAAAGTGTGTGAAAAGTATAGACGCGGATATAAAAGGCGCAAGAAAATGGGGCCGGTTAATTATGTAGGTGACCGAAATACGCGTCAGATGTGCCTCTTTTATTCTTTCGCGTTGGCGCGTAACAAGTTGGCGGATCTGTGGGGATCAAGCCCATATTTGAGCAGAGGCTTGATAAAAAGCAAGGAGAAAACCGCAACTGGAACTTGTTTCCGTGAATGAGCTAGACTATCCAGTTCGTCTACGAGCGTTACATTGCGCTTTGCGACACGACAGGTCAGATCATTCATAGAGAAATTCATTATTTAGGAGTCTTTTAAGTGTCCTCACAAAGGGATCGTCTTTACGTTACGAGGGAGAATGCGCTGGATTATAAGGAGAGGCAAACGAGAGAGAGAAAGGAGAAAGAAAGAAAGGAGAGAGAGAGAGAGAGAGAGAGCTCGAAGCGTCGACGGAAGCCTATTTTCGTCCGCTTTCAACGTGCTTATCCGGTATCTCGCGAGATTCTACGTCGCTCTATTCATAACGAGAGTGCCCTATCAACGGGAGTGAATCCCTGAAGAAAGCGCGATATAGCCGCCGACGCGGAGAGTCGGCGTGCTCATAAATATTTAATTCTTAATCACGCCGGATGGCGAGCCGCTCGCGAGCCTATAGTGGGCACTCTCTCACAGATGGATAGAGATCCCTCCTAAGGAGGCCGAAAGAGCAGGGAATGAAAGATTCTCTCTCCTTTCGCGTCCCATCTCGTGGCGACAATTATTTACCGAGCTTAAGAAAAGCAAATTATTAACACACTGAGAGAAATGTTTTGTAAAATCAACCAAAGTTTGGTTGATTAGTGATCAAATAAATTTTATAGTGATAGTTACTAAATATATATTGTAGTTATTTTGACCAAACAATTTAGTATTAACAATGTAGTATTAACCAAATAATTATTTTCATACAACAAATTACAAAAAGGTTTTGGTTTTTTGTTAAATGTAACAAAGTTTTTGGTACCAGTAACTATAAAATTCATTTGATCACTATACTACCAAACGATTTCTCTCAGTGCATTTTTTTATTAGAAAATATTTTTTAATTGATTTTACAGAGCAACGGAGAAAGAAAGAGAATTCAAAACTCTTTTACACAATCAAAGTACGCACAAAAATTAAGAAAATAAAAAATGGTTTTGTGCTTCTTATAAAACAAATTTTTTAACATTAAATTTGAAATTTCGATGAAAATGTCAAACATAAATATAAGACAGCCTATGTCGATCACAGCGGATTAATGTTGATTTTTATAAGGGAACAGTCAGAACAATGTCCCTTATTGATTTTGATGAGCTTTGGATATGCTGTAGAACATTAAGAAATATTAGACTCATATTTTTTTTATCTGCTTATCTCGAGGTTTGAAACACCCCCTCGAAAATAACAGATTGGATTTTTTCAAAACAGGGAATATACCGTTATATAGAGTATAAAAAAACTAATAAACTTTTATATAATAAACTTTTATATAAAACATTTTTTCATATACCTCATTATAGTTTCAAAGATATTCGCTAAAAACAAAAAAATTATTTTCGAGGGAGTGCTCCAATCCCTAAACCTCGAGATAAACAGAGAAAAAAATATGAGTTTACTATTTTTTAATGTTCTACTACATATCCAAAGCTCATCAAAATCTGTGAGGGATAATTCCAACCATTCCCTTGTTAGTGTTGAATAATAATGCCTCGGTAGTCAAATTAGTAGGATGCCCGAATTGGTAGGACGGAATGTAGGAAGATCCAGGTTCGAATCCTGGCTGAGGTGTTACTTTTTTGCAATAAAATTCTTTACAGTTTTTCAGAAAGGGGGGGGATTCTATAAATGTTTCTGAGCATCGAAACTATTATTAAATTACTTGTCAATTTAATAATGTTACTTAATCCGGCATCATGCAATAACTGTGTTTCAAATCCGACGAAAATGTGACGCGCAGATCACACTAACCGGAAATTGTAAAAATTATTCAGCACTAATTGTAAGATCCGCGATTGAATTGCGATCAATATAAGCCGTCTCCTATTTATGTTTGACAAGTTTTTTAAAAAAATAAGTGAAATTAAAACCGATAATGTGAATAACACAAATAAATAAAGAAAAATGTTATTTTTTGGTTGTAACTAATCTTGATGTATGTACTCTAACAATATTTTTAAATAATTTTTATAATTTTTAATTCATACACTGTGTGACTATTGTTTATCAATCTTAAAACAGTTCTAAACTGTAGCTTAAATTTAAAGAACGTAATACTAAGCAAGTATTAAATAACAAAAATTATTTATATTTGTAAGTATTAGGTGTAGAAATTAATTCGATGCCTTTACGTTGAATCAATTACAAATGCATTTTAAATTTAAACATTTTCCCGCCATTTTGAGATTCTGAAGTACCTATTTTAACATTTATAAAGCATTGTGGATGCTCTTTTCAATTGTTTAACACATCTTGACACATACACATGAATGCACAAAGTATAACGTGAATGACTCAATTAGAACAAAGTGTGTACTAATGTGCACATACATTGTGCACAGTTTCTGATAGAGTAAAGATTATTTTTCAATACCATGTCCATGCTTCAGCATTTTTTAAATTCCTGATAATGATAGAAACTGCGTTTTCATCGTTTCAATCTCATGTATAATGCCGCGGTTAGTAACTATTTAATTGGACTAGAAAACACAAGTTTACACAGCCGACGACATTAGTAGTCCTCGGGCTGAGTACAGATGTGTTGTGTCGACGTTTACGGCAATTGGAACTCAACTTGTGTCGCCGTGTGCACGAAAGTGTCTAGGGATACTGCAAATGGAAAGCATTCTATAATATAACTTGGCAAAACAGATGACATACATGACTCTCACAAAACATGATGATCTCTGACAAGTATCATATTAGACATTGTATTCTTTTCGTATTTCAATTAAAGAAAATGCTGCCGCGGAAATAATTTCTTCTGTTTTGGGCGAAGATGCAGTAATACATAAAACATGCAAGAAATGATGTCTGCTGTGGTATCAACTACGAAACCGAATACCCATGCCAAAAAGGTCTTACTGTATATTTGGTGGAATATGAAGAAAGTAGTATACTACGAGTTGCTATAACTTGGTCAGATTATCAATTCAGAGCGTTACCAGCAGTAATTCATCCGTTTGAGCGACGGATTTGAAAGAAAAAGATTATTTACTAGATACAGAACGAGGCAAGTCATTTTGCAGCACGACAACGCTCGGCCACATGTCAAAAGGAACGAAGGACGTCAATAATTCACTGGGCTGGGAAGTTCTCCCTCATGCAACTTATTTACCGGATCAAGCCTCATTGGATTATCATCTGCTACGGTCGCTCCAACATCAGTTCACTGATATGCATTTTAGAATATTACATTGAGGGAAATGTTAGTAAAATCAACCAAAGTTTGGTTGAATAGTGATCAAATGAATTTTATAGTGATAGTTACTAAATATATGTATAGTTGTTTTGACCAAACAATTTATAGCCTTAACGAAATAATTATTTTCATACAACAAATTACAAAAAGTTTTGTTAAATGTAACTAAGTTTTTGATACCAGTAACTATAAAATTCATTTGATCACTATTCTACCAAACGATTTCTCTTAGTGTAGCAAAAGTGCGAAAAAGCGTCGATCAACTTCATTGCATCAAAATCGCCATCTTTTTTTCGAGAAATTAATTTCTACCTAATATTATATCAGGATTAAGCGTTTACGCATAAAATATAAATAATTTACATTAATATACAATATACATATATCACAGAAAATAATATATCATCTTTACCGCGATATTAATAAAAAATTACATTTTTTTTCGTATCAAATCGCCCTTGCCCTCATTTTTATAAATACTTCAATGATGTAAAAGAATTTCAAATTATCTCTGTAAAGCCAATTCAAAGATATCTTCTAATAAAAAAATGTCGGTAATTTTCTTTAGAATCTCCTTAAGGGAATCTCCAATGCATCTTCTCCCGCGCGGGTTCGGTTTCTGCTTTTGTAAAAAACGAAGTACATTTATATTATAATCGCGCAAGAATATTGCAATTACAAAATTACTTATAATTAGATAATGTCAAACTATATGTTAGAAAGCCTATGACTCCTTGCGTGCTGTAAACATGAGCTTAATGAGGAACTGGAACTGCTTCTTGTAACAATTACAATTGTTACAATTACCTCAAATTCTCGCGAAACGGATCATGTAACGCCAGCAGAAATTACGGATAATTACTTTCATATTGAGAAATCCATAATGCACTGTTTTCAGGAGTGAAATTAGATACGTACGGGATACTGACGGATGAAACGTTAACAAAGTGCTCTCCAAACTCTCAAGCATTTTAGATTAAAGTCTCACTTTATTTGTACCCTGAAGGCACTTTCGTATTACCGCCACATTCGTATTATGTCCGGATTATGAGCATACGAGTGTTGAAATATGAATTTCCATAATCGAATAAATTTTACTTACTTGTTCTGCCTGCAAAAGGACATCGCTTAAGAACAGGGACGTTGAAGATCATCATTACGCAATAAAAGTTCTAGGTAGATAAGACGAAATCTCGAGTCGGAGGTCCGTTAGTATCATCATCATCCTGGGAGATATCGCTGAATACGATTTTCCTAAGAAAGTAAAGAAGGAAAGGAGAGAGAAAGAAAGAGAGACAGTAAAAAGACAGCCATTTGCGCATCTATTGCAAGCGAAGAGAATAAGAGACGGGGAAAAGAGATAACTCGATCCTACCTCGATGAGCGAATATCGTCATATAACTAACTCCGTGACGATTTAATCCTATATCAGAGTTTCTCTGTATCGGCGAGTATATGTATCCCGATATATAGTTACCGCTTATAAATTGAACAGAGTAGTAACTAGGCAAGGGCAACGAAGCCTAGAGCTCAAAATGAATAAAAGACCTGAAATGAAACTATCAAAAAAATTATAATTATCAAATATAACATTTACTAATTTTTAATTTCTCCACCGTGCTCTTAAGGATGTATAGGACATACATGGACCTGTAAAGTACATAAAATTTAAAAATGTGTTAATATTAACACTTCAAATAAATTATCATATGAATGTTGTATGAATAAGATTATATTTTTATTTAATAACATATTTTTATAGTTTATTTACTCTACTTGTTATTAAAAATTAAATTATTTTTTACAACATTAAGAAAAATCTCAATTATTTTGTGTAAGTACTTTAAGTATTCAAGATAGTTTATACAAAATTTTATTGTAAATGTCTGTTTTGTTATTTTGTAAATAAATAAATTTCTTTTATTTTACAGAGCTAATCTCTACATCGCAATGAAACTTTACATAAATCAGGTTGAATATTTAAAGTACTTAAATTAAAAAATCTCAGATTTTTTCATTATTTCTTATTTCATTTGTAATTACAAGAAGGTCATTAAAACGAGCATAAAGGATGGAATGTATATATTGAAATTATTTTTATATAGAACAAAGTCTTATAATATTACGAAACGTTTCGGCTGTACTTAGCCTTTTTCAATCATATTCGTTCACATATCTGTGATGTATCTGTTCGGATTGCGGAGATTAAGCTACTGGTGACTGAAGATTCGAAGTTTTGATGCACAACTAATTATTGATGTTAACTAATAGCGTTAGCGTATTACCGAAGATTTATGTATTAATTGTTGGACAATTGAAAAAGGCTAATTGTAAGTACAGCCGAAACGTTTCGTAATATTATAAAACTTTGTTCTATATAAAAATAATTTCAATATATGTATACATTCCATCCTTTATGCTCGTTTTAATGACCTTCTTGTAATTACAAATAGCGTTTAGCACACACGATATATCAAGGCACAGCCTATATATCTTATTGTTTTGATTTTTTTCTTATTTCATTATTTCATTATTAATTATACTTTCATTAGAGCACATGCCGACTTCTTATTCAAACAACTTTTTAGCCAGATAGAAAATTGCTGCGAAATTTTTTTCTACTACTTTCAAATGCAATATAAAACAATCTGTAATTTTTTCATAAATTTCTTAATATTTTGAGATATATCCTATACATCTCTCCTTAAGTTTGAAGCCTTGACACTAGTACAAAACATTAAAACTGCAATTGTACTTCATATTTTACAGGTTCTTTATAACTTTTGAATTAATTGAATGTCAGTATTGCTCTCTAAATATTTCTCATTCTTCTCGTTTTTTTACTGCTTCATATAAAAGAAATTTTAGTAAATTAAAATTAATTATAAGAATTTTTTAAAATCGATTATCTGACAAGAACGATTATCAATAAATCTTTCCATAATTTTAATTGAATATAATAATATCATTAAAGACATTAATTATGATGATATAATCGATGATTTTGCTAAAATAAAAGCCAAAAAGTACAATTAAAATAATTATTTTCATTTATATACATTAAAGATCGATTCAGACATGACAGAGCCGTATCCGTAATGTATGTACCGTGCAGAGATAGAGGGAAACAATAGAATTCAATGGAAATGTTCACATTTAACCATAATCGTGTCAGTGCCGGCCGTGTCTGTAGCTACATGGTCTCAATGTTCGACAACATTTTCACGGATACAACTCGCACGATTCACTAATGTGTCCGACTGTTTTTTTCAATAAAAACACTGAACGATTAATAAAATATTATTGTTATGTATACAGGGTGTCTCTATACTGGCAAGTAATATTTTAATGACAAATCCTTTTATCCATTTTAAGACAAAAATTTTATTCTTATTATGAAATCATTCAATTTTTGTATAAAAAGAAGTTCTACTGAAATTTTTCAGAGATATTTCAGAAATATTTCTGAAAAAATAAAACATTTGAACAAACTGACAGCACAAATATGATATAAGCACGGAGCGTGGCACGGCTAAATCAATCTTAACACAATGAAGAATATTTTACATTTCTTATGTGTACAAAAATTATTTCTAAACAATTTAAACAATTATTATATAATATTTGTTTTATTATTTCTCCTCCCAATAAGATTAAAAAGCATCCAAAAATAAAATTTGCCCAGGAGATTTGAGAAGATAGTTATGACTCTAGGCTTGAAAATAACTCTGCGGTTGTGCATAAAATTATAAATAATATATTGTTGTGCCCGTTTCCAACCGAGTTTGAGAATAGCTGGCTGCAGGAAGATCGATTTATCGATTTTTCGGACAAGAGAAGCACGTTCCTGTTCGACTCGAAGTTCTGTTTCGGGACGCGGAGCTGTCGGTTTGACGTTTCGTCTGTTACGCTAGCGATTTTGTTAGACCAAAGTTCTATTATTAAAATTGATGTTCCTTTTTAAGAAGTGTTGTGTCATTTCGTGTTGCGTGTTCGAGTTTTCTTGCGCGAGCGTTCCATCTGCCTTGCCTTACGTGTGCAATATTTTTGGGGGCTCGTCCAGGATCAAAGATGGATCCCTCGGATAATTTGACGGCGACGACTCCTTCGAGAGCAGAAAGATGTCCTCTACGGAAGAGGATGCAAATTCGGACGCCCAACATACCTTCTCCTTCTCGACTCTCCCCCGAAGCGGATTCTCTCCGGATAATCGCCGGCCGTAGAGCTTCGACAACTACGTGCGAAAAGGCAGCGGCAACGAGAGGAGATGCAAGCGCAGCTACAGGAGCGCGACGAGAGGTTGCAACGTCCGAAGGAACGGCTGTTACAATTTACAGGCCAGTCGTTTCCAATTATTTCTTTTAATGCTCCATCCGCGGAAATTATTTCCCGTGATTCCGGAAATGGACACAACATATATATTTTCGGAAGACTTGGACACGAATTATACGTCAGAGGAAAATAATCTTTATTTGAAAAAAGGTAATCCTGCAAAGTGTTCTTATGCATACGTTTCTTATAAATAATGAATATTTAATATAGGGTAAACTTGGATAAAATGGCCATAGTTTTTTAAAATGAAAAACACATTTTTATTTTTGTTATTTTTTAATAATGTTGGATATATCACTTCACTGAATCTTAAAGTTAATAATACTATTGAATTTAAAGAGAAAACACTTATTAGANTAATACTATTGAATTTAAAGAGAAAACACTTATTAGAAATCTAATATTATTAAAATATTATAACATATGCATTGGCCATCTTATGAAAATTTTAAGCAAAAGATGGCCATAATATTATGGGACAGTTGGCTATACACGTTTCATGTTAAAAATGAATGTAACATTTTCTAAAGTG
>QKQZ01029400.1:0-32998 GCA_003595255.1 Solenopsis fugax | reverse complement strand
AGGAGAGTGGGGTGACGGCCCAGACGGCGCGCGGAGTGGGGCGTGGCGCGCCTATGTTATGGGACCGTGCGCGGTCAATAACCCGAGTAGAGGCTTTAACCGACGGTGTGCACGTGCGCTTCGAATAAAACGGGAAGCACCACTCTTGCATAACTGCATAACCATATGCATGAGGAAATTGATTGGTCCATTTCCTTACGCATGTGCTAATGAATCAATTTCCTTATGCATATGATTATGCAGCTATGTAAGGGTGTGTGTACTTCCCGCTTTACACGGTTTCTCTTGCTGCGAGACTACCGCTTCTCTTGATCAACGACTTTTAGGAAGATCTACTTGCATCGTACCGCATTACAAACTCTCGTAACTCATTTGCAGGGTTGGGTAATTAAAAAATTAAAAGTTAAATAATAAAGTTTTAATTTAACTGTGTTAATTTTAAATGATTTAATTTTTAACTTTATCTAGTTATTTTTGAAACACATGAACTTTAATTTATTAACTTTTTACCTAAGTTAAATATTTATTTATATAACAAAAATTATAAAATAAAAAATTTTAAAAAAAGGAAAAACAGAAAAGAAAGTTTAAAATAAAAAATGAAAGAAAAAGAAAATAGAAGAGCGAATATATACAAAAGAATAATATAAATTTTTAATAACCGCTGGATTAGATGTAATATTTTGAAATTTTAATACAGAAATAAAAATTTATTTAATAAAACATTATTTACTTTTCTTTCAGTAAAAATCACATATAATAGAGAGATAGATATTATAAAACATTGGATATAAAAAAGAAAAGAAATAAAATAATGAAAAAGGAAAGGAGAAAGAAGAAAGTTTTAAAATACGTGTACATGAAATACGTGTGTTCTTTTAACACACGTAAGTGTTAAAAAAATGCACTTTGTTAATTTTATATGCCAGTTTTGTATGTTAAATGTGGAGACACTTTAACATGCCTAATACATGTTGTTTCAACACGGTTTAGCCTTTTTTTACAGTGCATGAATTAAATAAAAAAGGATAAAAGTGAAACAACGAAAAAAGAAGAAAGGAAGAAGGAAGGAGAAAGGAAGAAAAGAATTTAAAGTAAGAAAAGTAAGAAAGAATTTAAAATAAGAAATGAAGAGATGAAAGAAAGAAAAATAAGGAAAGAAAGATGAAAAGAAGGAAGGAAAGAAGAAAAAAGGAAGAAAAAAAAGAAGGAAGGAGATCAGAATACAAAATGGAACAAAAGGAAATTATGAGAGAGAACGAACATAGATAAAAGAATAAAATAGGAAATTTTTAAATCAGAATATGAAAATAGTATCATTTAGATTTCATTGTAAAAGATTTAAATATACCATTTATGTTTTATTTAAAAAATAAAAATATTATCATTTCGATTTTATTTATTAAAATAAAATCACAGTTTTTTATTAAGTAAAGCTACAACTATTTGGGTTGGAATAGAAAGATTCTTGAATCAAAATACAAAAATACTACCACTTGGATTTTATTTGTTAAAAGTTGTACAATAGTATATGTTTCAAAGAATAATATATCCTTTTTGTAATTAGCGTAATTAAAAAATTTCAAACATATTTTTAACAATACATATCATTTAGATAAATTGAATTAGATTTTATAATTTTGTGATACCATTATTTTTTTCTGAGAATTTATATGTATCACTTTGGTTGGAAAAAAATACTTTTTAAAGTTCACATTTTCCTCAGATTCTAATTAGACAGTTTCTGAAAAAATCAATTTAAGAGTTATGCAAGCTGTTATTGTAGAAACATTACTTAATGATGGACTTTGAATCTACAGCAAATTCTATAATCAAATGCATACACAGAAAAAATGCTGTTGAATACACAACACAGTCCTATTGGAAATGTCTCGTTAATGCAATATTAATAAATTCAGTATTAATAAGACAAAAAGATTAAAAGTAGAGTTAGTTACAAATATAGATAAAGGATCAAAAAAGCGCATTCCACATGATGCTCGCAAAGCTCTTGGGATCATTTCGATCGTCTATTGGTTTTATTGGTGGAAGAACGAAACGCAATGCCAGTAATTTTCACTTTTACCAACTGCATTACTGGCAGTAACCAAACTTATTTTCGAACAGAGAGAACATTTTAAAATAATAAGCCTTAAGATGTTAAAAAATATATTAAAAAGAAATTAATTTTATTTCCCTCTCTCTCTCTCTCTCTCTCTCTCTGTGTGATTTCTTTTTGAAAAATATTATTACACTAAGAACTATTATTAAAACTAAAAAAAACCTATTATAATATTTATACAAATTTAGTATTCAGATTTATACAAATTTATTTGATAATCTATAATAAAATTGTAAGGTATGTATAAATCTGCATATTTTTAAAAGGTAAATAAACGTGCGTATGTAAATATACCTCATAATAATTTGACATGAATACTCAAAAGGAAATGTTCTTTGTTAAAAAAAATCAAGTTAAACGCTGTTATCTTCTAATCAGCAGAAAATGCTAATTAGCATCTAATAGTAATAGTAGGAACCAAGATGTATACACATATTCTTTAAATTATATTATTGAAGTAAATAACTTCTATTATCTATTTCTATTACCTATTTTTATTTTAAATATACCAATATATTCGCAATGTGGATTGTATTTTTTTCATTTTTTAATAATTTGTAAACTATTAATGAATTAAATATTTCCATTAATAGTCAAAACATAACTTGCAATTATATGATACATATATATCATGTCAATGACTCGATAATATCAGGATTATTGACAAATAGAAGATTTTGAAGAATATCTTTTAAAGTACACAGATCGTATCAAGTAGGGAAGTATTACACAATATATAAATAAATCTTTGGAGAGAGGATTGTCTCTTATAAAGGCATTATTAATTGTATCGTTGATCCGAATAAGATGTTCTCGATTGTGCCGCGAAACAACTGGTTGGAAATGCTGCCAGTCCTCATTATCAAATTGCGGCTATTAATTTTTCACTACGTTGCACGTCGCTACCGAATAGCTTGTAATCAACATGCTAAAAATTCCCCGAGCGGATTTTTCCGCATGTTGGGCGTAAATCAAATAATAAGGAATCAGGTTTTCTGTTCTTGGTAAATACGTGGCGACACAACGTATTTCAACGAAAAGCGAATGAGGAAAATCATATCAATTGATTAATTATTGAATTTTGCACATGACAATAAATCCTTTATCTTATAGATTAATTTATTACAAAAACTCATACTATATGTATATAATTATTTTGTAATGTGACGGAAATTCATGGAGGAAGAGTTAATGTTTTTCAAATTAAGAGAGAGAGATGAGAAAAAAAGATTGAGGAAAAATATTGACTAATCATTCTTTAACTTATCAATTCAAATACATATAAAATTGATTTATTGAATTCATTTATTGCAAAAAATATATTTATATTTATATATATTTTGTGCTTCTTTCTACTTCTTTTTCATTTAAAATTCGATATATTCATAAAGAAATATTGTTTAATTTTTTATGCTATTTAATATTTCACTTATATATTCATTATGTAATTAAAATTTTATATTTCTGTATCTCTTTATTAATTATCTAAAGAAAGAATTTATGTGATTACAAATCATATTGAAATATTTGAAATGTTTAAAAGAAAGAGAACTGCTTAATAGGGTTACCTGTGAGTAGTTTGAGAAACACTGCTTGAAAACACGACATCAATGATATACCTGCGCTGCGCTTGGCTATAGTAACTAACAGCATGAGTTAGATAGACCCACGAGAACGGCTGCCGCGTCAGTCTGCGCTGAGTCTTCGTCGTGGGAGTTGCGCTCTTGGTGCGTCACCAGGGCAGCTGTTAAGGGCCCCGTTGTTACGCACAGAAGAGCAGCGAGAACCGGCCAAGATCAAAGATTCAGTGTGTTAGATTAGTGTGTGTGAAAAGTTTTACGAATCTTTCGGCATCCAACAATCTGACATAGACTGAGGAAATTAGTTCAGGTAAGAAATATTTTTTTTCTCACTCGATTACGACACTGCAAGGTACAATTTTATAATTATATGTGTGTGTATATTTATATACTAATAAAATAAATATATTTATTTTCCGAGCGATTTTTAAATATAATTTCTTATTGATAAGTCATATTTATGAAAGATATTCAAAGAATTAGAAAGTCGTTGCTTTTTCTTCTACATTTCAAATTTTAAAGCTTATGCAGGAGAAATGATTAAATTTATTAATAATTTAATGATGCTATCTTAAAAGAAATTCCGTAAATAGCAGAAGAAGAAATAAAAATGTGTAGTTATAATAAAAAATATTATCAAAAATATGTTGCAATGGGAGAAGCACATTACTGTTCTTATCTTAACATTATTTTTTATTTTCACCTTTTTATCTGAGTTTACACTCTTACATATCACAATATTGGAAAAATAGTCTTCCTAATGAGTAATCACTCGTTAAAAATAAAAAATTATGCGTAAGTTTATATAATTTTTCATTCGTTAACACTAATAAAATATAAAATAATGAAATATGTCCAGTTCTTTTATTTTAGAAAACTACATGGTATTGTGGCATCGTAAAAAATTTCTTGAATTTATGTTGTGTATAATTATTATTAATAAAAATTGTATATATGTATATATATCATTATAAAAATTGATGTATATATAATATATACAATTATATATACACACACACAATAACTATATAGAATATAAAAGTTTAAAAAATTCTTATCCTTTTAATAAAAATAAAAATAATTTATATAAATATATGATAAATATTTTTTTATTGTATTTATAAATCGCGCGTAATTCAAATTTATCTCTCATGTCTTTTTGTTATCTATTTGTCTTTTTAATTTGATACGTAATTAAATACTATAAAAATATTAGTAAAATAAGTTATCATATACTAATAATAAAATTTTTATGAAAAATTAAAAGTTGATTTTAACAATTTGATTTTAAAATTGTTGTTGTTTCTCTGTTTCAATTTCTCATTTGTAAATGAGTTCTTCAACTTGTTAATTGAGTAATCACGCGAAAGCATTTATCAATCTATATCTGGATGTTCTCAATTCGCTATAAAACATCGTTAGGCAGACATTGTTACGACATGACTGTATAACAGATGTGCTTTAAAATTTAAAAGATTCGTTTATGAAGAATGTGTTTGCCATCTTCTTATCATGCTTTTATGCTCCGCAGGTGCAACAACTTGAATAATGCATGCATATACTATTTCGAGTATAAATGAGCGAAATTTCTGTATATTTTATAATCAGTTGAAAAAATTAAATACTGCATTTATTCTCGCATGATGTTACTAAAGTAATCGCAGTATGCAGATATTTAATATACCTGCAAATATTTCTCCTT
This sequence comes from Solenopsis fugax, assembly GCA_003595255.1. Taxonomy (NCBI): domain Eukaryota; kingdom Metazoa; phylum Arthropoda; class Insecta; order Hymenoptera; family Formicidae; genus Solenopsis; species Solenopsis fugax. The sequence goes on along the minus strand of QKQZ01029400.1, from coordinate 27,594 downwards.
TGACTGTACCTGAATATTATTTGAGTTTTGCTTAATATTTATGATAATTCTACATTTATGTAAATTTATATGTAAATTATGTAAATTAAATCTAATTTGCACGCATGATTCTTTAATTTTAGAACATCGTATTTTATAAAAATGCAAACAAGGTTGATATTTTAAGATATGGCTAAATAAAGACTTTCAAAAGTGATATTTAAAAAAATCTTTTTTATATTCTTGCATTATTTTTAATTTTATAATTCAGTCTATGGTCTTTCTTGGAAGGTATATATAATTTCACAAGAGAACTGAAATATTTGCAATTATGACACAAATGTTTGTGTTGAGTCTATGAAACTGCGATAACGCACGCTATATCAGTGACGCAGTATATCATGAATGTATTATTGCATCTCCTCTTCGTCGAATTTTTGCAGTCGTGATCAGCTTTCGCACGGTGTTAAACACGTAGGAACGTGATAAAAATTCCTTACCACGATAATAACGTGAGCACCACTGAAGAATATTTTTATCGTTAGTCTTTAATGCTTCGAGAAAAAAAAATGCATTTTCTGTTTTATTTTTAAAAACAACGTATTATTCAGTTAATCGAGTTTCAAATAATACACATAATAAATCTCATAGAAATTGTAAATATATAAATGTTATTAAAAGAAGTTTTCGTTACATCTAATACTTTATATCAAAATAATTCCAAAAATTATCAACTGTATTTCATTTATAATTTTTTTTTTCCTACATATTTAATATATAATTTTTCCAGGTTTACAACAATATTTTATGAAAAATAACAAGGTTCGTATTTTTCTGCCTCATCTATTTTACGCGTGTTTTTCGTATGCATAAAATAGGTGAAGTAGAAAAATGCGAACCTCGGATCAGCCAGGCCGAAGGAATTATGCAAATACAGGCACGACGCGCAATAGTAAATAAAGTAGTTATTGCGGATATTTTTCACCCATTCTTCGCGCGACAGCTCCGTATGCGTAAAGTCGACCATTTACTTATCTACTGCTACCGTGTGCGAGGTGCGAAACGGGGTTAAGGTTAAGCCATGTAAGCGACGGGTAACCATGTAACTATCACATTGCCGTCGGACCGTCGTACAAGCCATTGACGTAAGAGCCGCGACCGTTTTCTGGCCATTTTACGGGGGTCCGACACGAATGTGACGCCTCGACGCACGCACGTGTAAATATAGAAGAGATCCGTCACGCACGCATACGGTCTGGGGAAACCGTTCGATAAAATGCAAAATGCACGGAAGCACAGACGGATCGATCCAACGGTCGGGAAATACGTACGACTGTATGCTCAGTTGACTTCTTGGGCACGGCAAAAAGTGAAAAGTGTATCAACGAATGTTTCTTTTAAATGATCATCGATGCACACGTTTTAAATAAAATAGCTCGCGTTGGCAAGCAATAGTTATCACTATAATACTTGTATTTGTCGACACGCTTATGTTATTAATTTTCTAATAATTATTAACCCTTAAACACATAAGTGGGTCTGGGAGACCTTCCCGAAAAAACTTTATTTTTGTGCTGTTTTATTTTAGTTGAGCAATGAAGTTAGTCAATCATATCGGTCGATAGTGGAGACTTCAAACTTTTTTTCCACCTAGCCCGAATCTTCTTTCTCATTTCGTCTTCACACAGCAAGCGATCGAATTTTAGGAGAATTTTCAGCAGTGTGTTTAAGGGTTAATAATTCAACAATGTAAAATTCCTTATTATATATTAACATTTCTTAGCTCTTGCTCGTTTTATTATAATTGTTTCGAATTTAATATCATTTTGATCATTAGATCTAATCGAAACTTCATATTATTCTCTGTTTCTCTTAAACTTACTATTTTTTCTCTTAAGCCGCTTTTTCATTATTTTACATTTGAATAGTTATACTTAGCATGGAATGCTCGAATAAATAATATGAAGAGTTTGAATGTAAAATTTTATTATTATTATTATAGGATGTAGGAAAAGTTGGTTTTGTTATCATAAAAATAAATTCGTGCGATATGATTGCATGTTATAAATAATTAGATATGCACATGCTGTCATGCATCATTGATTTATCACACGTATTTACGTTGCTCTAAACACAACTTGCTGATACGAGCAGACATGTGATCTGTCATTTTAGTAATAAATAAATATCTCTTCCTTCTTCTATACGATAAATTTAAGAATATTCAAACAAATGATAAGAAAACAGCAAAGAAAAAATGAGTTGTTTATAAGCTACAAGATGAATACAGACTTTAAGTCTTTGGCTTAAAATACAATACAATACAATGAAAACAAATGAGAAAGACCCTTTTTTATTTTGAGTGGATACAATAAATGAAAAAAATGAGAAAGACCTTTTCTTAGGCCTGTGTAAATCTACACCTGTCGCAGGTATACAGGCATTTGTTTAGAGTGCTCAAACCTATTAAATTATAGTTCCGTGTTAGACTCTGCGCAAAATAAAAGAATATTTGATATTAGGAATAGGAATTAGAATTTTAGAATCAATGTCCTCAATTTAACATAAATATAATAAATACGAAAAGTTGTAAAACATAAATGCATTCTACAAGACACGAACTTATTATTTATCTATAGTGTTCAGTGAGGAAACTGATTCTAAAATTCTTAATATATAATACTCCTCCATTATTGTGCACAAGGTTTAATTCTTCTATTCTTCGCCGGATTGATTTGTAACTCTACAAAAGCATTCTTAAGACATAATTTAAACACATTTTTTAAAGATCGATTTTTAAACTCCTTTAAGTATATATGCCTTTTTAAATATCATTACTGTATTTCATTATCAGTGTTGCATAGAAAATGTTGGTTGAATATTTATTTTTTTAATACAATTATTAATCAATATTCCTCTAACAAATTTTATTAATATAAAATATCAGTTTAATTAATGGACTACATTGCACAAATACACGCAAAATTATGCATAATCGATTAAAACTAAAAATAACAAACATTTCATGGAAATAACAATTTGTTTTTAATTTTCATTGAATTAGCATGTAATTTTTCACATATTCAATTTTATTCGTTTGATTTGATACTTTATAATATTTTTCATGTTCAAACATTTGATTATTCAGACGATAATTTTATGCAAAGTATGGCAACACAAAATTACAAACATTTACCAGGAATTACTATGATAATGTTGCTTGATATTTTCTTTTATCATCTTTATCAACGTTCGCCACTTTTACAATCGGTGTGTAAAAGAAAAGAACTATAAAAAGGAATAAAATATTCAGCAAACTTTCGTCGCGTCAGTTTCAAATTCTCGGATTGAATAAATAATATTTTACGAAAATATTAATGATAAGATTTATCTTAACTTATATCAACGTATTTAAGAAGGCGTTATCGGCCTATTTTATGAATTTTTTAATGAAAATTATGCTGGTGATTGATTTGAAACTTTATAAATATAATAATACATATTTTTTAATAATCAATAATTTTTGCAAGTTAAAATAATGAAAATTATGGTAATTATAACAATATTCGCGCGATGTGCCCGAGCATCCGTCTCATGGTTTCCATAAAATTTTGACACTTAGGCATCCAAAAAAAAAACGAATGAGGTTTTTAATCTGCAGATGTTCGATTATCGTCAGTATCAAAATTATAAAAAACAATATTTTCAATAATTTTGAAGAATATAAAAATTGTACTTAAAATAATCACTAATAATTTGACAGTTTTATGTTAGAAATAAAATTAAAAGTTAATATAATTTAATCTCAATACCAACGAGACAAGTATTTCAAATATGTATCTGTAGAGTGGAGTTTATCGGTTTATTAGTTTATCCAAAATAGTAGTAAGTGGCTTGAAAAACTTAGTTTCGAGAAGAATGTGTTTAAAATTACAATTTAATCGTATATTTCTAGTATTTATGTAAGTTTCAGTAATATTTCAAAAATATGAGCTATCTCTTTTGTGACCTCTTGGACACACACACCCACACCCACATACACACACACACACACACACACACACGCACGCACGCACGCACGCACGCACGCACGCACATTGAAACTTTGGGAATCCCAGTGATAGCGTTTCGATTTGACCTGCACGCCGCTTCAAATAATAGGCTGTAAATTACTTTCGAAATTTTTCGACAATAACTTTTGTAATTTTTCGATCTTTTCAATAATAATGTAAAGGTACATTTTTAAAAGTATGTACTTTCATAAAATGCAAAAAAAGAAAATCGATTTTTTTACTCTTAAAACAATAATACCCTCTTAAGCGTAATGTTTTTGTAACTAATTCGTTACGTCAACAAATTTAGATATCGTATAATTTTAATGGAGAATAATTGATTGAAAAACAATATTATATTTAAATCTCATATCGTGTGAAATTTTTTCTTTGATACACAATATAACGTATATTTATAGAATATTGCATAGTTTATTGTTCGATTATATTTTCCTGTTTTGAAAGGAAAAGTTTCATCAACTGATTTACGATAAAAATAGCAGTATATGAGTAAGACTAATATGACGTATATGATGTATATGACGAATATGACATACGACAGAAAATCTATCTAATCGTTACGTGTCGTTTCATTATTAAAATGTCTTTTTGACTATATATCAAGAAGAAAATATAAGTTTTTAAAAATTATAATTAACTATTAAACGTCCTAAGATAACATATTAAAAAATTTATATAAATTACTAAATTTTGATATTAATGAAATATACATATGCCCTTTTTGAATTCAATTAATACTAGATACATGAACCACGTAACATTTTATTCTTAGAAGCAATTTCTACAGTTTACAATGAATTGAATGACGATAAGTACGTCATATCGGTATAGCAATATTACAAATTATTATTAAACCGCATAGTCAACCTACGATTACTTGTTTTAATAATAAACTTCCAAACAATTTCTAACTCATTATTTCTAAACTATAAGATTTTAATATTGAGTATTAGAGTAATCAAATCTGAAAAAATCTGAAAAATATTTTATTATCTGTTTACACAACTTGTTTACACAATAATTTCTACAATTCCATCAACAATCTTTTATTTTTTATTTCATGAATTCGAGAATTGTTAGCGCTTCAATATTTTTCATTACTTATGTACATTATTAAATACTTCTTTATGGCTTTGAAATATTTTGTCTTTCCTAACTATATTATACATTAAAATATCAGTTGATATATTTGGAAAGAATAAAAATTACAAATAAGACGCACGATGCACACGCAACAATTTTATCAATTTTGTAACAAAACGAAAAGGCAATGATCAAACTTGCCCATTGTAAACGCCTTCCTTTTGCGACGCAACCTTTGACACATGGTCTCTGTCTATGGCTTATGATAGCTTAAATAAAATATGGGTACATCTACATCAGAACAGCTTGTGTTTAACCAATATCCTGCACTTCATTGAACGTAGTCTAGCCTCTTGAAGAGGTTCGTAGTACAAGTTACGTCCTTGGATGTCGCTTCTCGAGTATGTAAATTGGAATTAATTTCGCGGCCGCGTCGTTGCGTTAGTTTGTGCACGCATACGGAGTCTGTTCGACGCGTGTGTATATCTTGATATAACATATAAACGCGTGCGAAAAAGCCGCGTATTATCGCGATGAGATTTATTTACGGCGTTCTCTCACGTGTTTAGATGAGCTTGGGTGGTGATCGCACGGCGATAACGTTTCGAAAATAAGACTTTATCTTTACGATTTCGGTGTCGCGCTCGGAAACGGATCGTATAATCGTGCGCCGCTCGGAATTGAACGATCTCTCGCTCTCTATTATATTCGTGTCGCCTTATATACGGCGGCCCGCGACACGATATGTTAGTCGCCAAGAAAATTTGCTAGTCGAAAGACAACGTCTATATTATTCGCAACACTATTCCCGATACCCAGCACCATGGACGAGTCCAGCGGTAAACTAATTACAGTATGTTATATTAATTAAACTTGGGTAGTATTTTTTTTAGACTGGCAATTTTAAAGTGTGGTAAAAAAACCAAACATTTTTTATTCATTTCAAGGAACGACATTGAATCACTGTAAATATTAAATATTAAATATGCTGCGCGATAAAGATAGCGCTATATTCATTTGCATAAATCGTTCAAATTTGAAAATTATACTATCGCATTATCGGAATTCATCAGATACAGTTCTTCTGATATTAATATTAATGTCATTAATGTGGATTAAAGTGTATTAAAATGGAATTAGCTGTGCCGTTATGGCAACAATTGTGAACGCAATATCTACGATAGCACGGTAATTGTATTGTTTTTCAGAGCATGTCGCTTTAGAAATAAACCTTCGCATTTTGCTTTCGCGACGTAAAAGCGGAATGAGCGCTTTTAATAATTATATTAATAACAATATTATTGTGTTATTGGATTTATAATTATAACAATTATGATTTAATACCGAAGTATGGATGTGACGAGTATCGATCGTCTCGTACTAATGTCGACATGGCTTATCTACGCGTTATAATCGTTTGCATGTAGCCTACTTTGTAGATAATCGAAGAATATTTATAGCCGCTCAACCAATGAATTATGTAAGAATGATAAGTTCAGTTGATGAATTAAGTTTTTGAATAATTTATAAATTTGGCGATGGATGCGAATGCAATTATATATCAGTTGCCATTTATGCAATCACACTTGGGTATACTATCATGGTATTATAAGAATATCAGTCATGCGATAGGAATTTATAATGTAAAACAGTCGGAATTATCAAAATCTAGAATCATTGAAGATCACGCCATGCCGGGAAAAGTTCTTTTATTTTTTAAATTAAATATGCTCATGGCATTTTTAAAATTTGCCGCTAGCATTTATATTTTATTTATAAAGGAAGAGTTTAACTCTTTCAACTTTCTTATTGAACAGCTCAACTGTGCTTAATTTTTTTAACTTCTCTATATGGTTCAAGCTAACTTTTAATTATACCATATATTTCTATTTCGTCTTTTAACTGCAAATGTATCTTTATTGCATGATACACGTGTCAAGGGATAATAATAAAACGGTAAATATCTGCAAGACGAAAATATATCAGGGTGTGACCGCTTGCTAATTCTACTCGAAAGCATTATTTATTGCCCATCTAATTCTTGACGTCACTACTTGTCGCCCTTCTTGATGTTCACAAGGGGTGGATGAGTAATGGAATATTTTTTTTCGTACGAATAACCTACTTTCGAAAGTAGCGTGTCTTTCTGTTAAGATATTCTTGACAAGCACGCTTTCTGCTTTTATCAATATTGTACACAAATAACGTCTTAATAAAATCGTTATTTGCGTCAATAGAACTCGTTACCCATTCAAGACAGAAAAACGTGTGGAAATTTTTTTCCATTATTCTGCGAAACACGACTTGCTGATTACCGTTATTATGCTAATAACTATGCGAGTTTGAAAATCTTTCTCGTAATAATATTTTTTTATATTCAAATAATCTTATATAATTCATTGATGGATATTAAAAAAAATATATTTGTTTATTAGATACGATGGAATCAAATTAACAGTTTATACTTCGCTTAAAATCTCATTAGAAGAATTATTAATCGGATGCGTGAATAATCGCTTGACAATTGTACATATTTATACGTAAGTCATAAGTAAAACATAATTCTGCACGGTTTGGCAATGTTCAATTAAGTATTACCTACGCGCTATTAAATTTTAATCGCAGCAGTAGACTGTCGTCATATTTATGACAGCTGTTATACTAACATAATTCATATTAAGCGAAATGATCCCCAGCTCCATATTCACGAATGTCACTGCCTACAAATCAAATGATTGATAGGGACATACGTTTATCTCGCCATCTATTTATAGCAATATCAAATCAAGCAAAGTATTTTGTCCGATACGTTGCAAACACTTTTTCATGTTACGTCAACATGTAGATATAAGCACATCATTCTAATATTTTAAAAATATCCATCCCTTATAGGAGATTCGCATGCAAGTGTCGTCAAAGAAAATCTTTTCCATGTTCAACTTGTCGGACGTAAAGTATTACTTAAATTGTTCAGAAAAGTGTATTCCATGTTTTAGCTATGTCTCTGGAGGAATCACGGAGATCGCAACGTCCGTACCGATACGGAATGGTCCTGCTATGCGTTGGAGCTCTCATCAACTGGTTGGGTTTAGCGGAGAACTACGTTGAACCGGTCCGTTATGTCGGTGTCGCCTGCATAGTCGCCGGAGCTCTCCTCATTTGCGCCGCGATGTGCTGCTGGCTGCACGCACCGCCAACTAGGGCGAGCACGCACACGCAACACACGAACCATCCGATCACGGCACAGGTAATTCACGGATTGTCAACTTGGCGAATTTATTTGCTCCGTCAAACAAAATCCTCGCTTAGTTCGAGTCGAACTTGGAAGAAGGCCACGTCAAGGAAAGAATTAGAGCTATGACTCATACGTCAACGCAAATCTACATTTACCGGTTTTCCAATATAATTAATCATGTCGGTTTTTTTATTAAATCTGTCATCATTAATCACTACCACGCGAAGTTATGCGTGTGCTCTCATAATGCGAAGAATAATAATAATTATTAGCCCCTTATATTCAACGAATGTCATCTTAAATTGAATAAACATGAAGTAATTTTTCTGAGTCACATCGCGTTCTTTTCAGTTCACTACATCGATTTTTTATTGAGTTACAAAAATCGCAAAAGACGTATAGCAGTAAATTACATTTCAAGTATTTTAAACCCCTTTTTAAAACAACCTCTCGAAACAAAATAATAAGTTAATTATTAAACTAATTATATCTGAGTATTATTTTTTACTATATACATAACACATTTGATCCATTGAAAAAAGAATTAAGTTAGAATTAAAATTTATCTTTAAAAACATGGAAAACTCGATCTGATATATTTCTTCTATACGAATAATATTTATTCTTACACGTGTTTGTTATTAATTAATCTTTATCAGTCTTATTTCTTTACTAACTATAATTTTATTCCCAGTGTAAATAATATTTCATCTCAGTAAAATATTTACACGGTTCGCATTTAGACTAACATAATTTCATCAGATGTTCTAACATTGAGAGTGATGATAAATATCTATCGCACGTGATATATCTTTAGGCCCGATCCAAAAAGATGCAGGTCGCTGGCGCGGTTGAAGGCCTGTGAGATTAAAACGTTTTTAGATCGATCCGGGTCAACCCCCTATTATAGACCACAAGGAACGCGTATTATCTATAGATATACCCTAGCCTAGCAGTAAGCCGCAATTACCAGCGACGTAGGACAGAATAAGAAGAAGCTTAATAATATACTCACGATCTATAGTTCATACTTCTTTTTTTTCACCGCTCCCCCTCCTTCCTTTCCCTTTAAAACAGAACCCAGCGAGAGTGAGAGATACGAAAAAAAGAAGGAGAAAAGATAAAAGAGAATACACTCACACATAAATCAGATAATACATTGTCATAAATCATTAAAATATTCGGTAAATATACCTTGCGTTAATGGCACGTTTTCTCGCCGGCAAAACATGTGCCTGGTGTTTGCGAACATCGTAAAAATTTCAAGCGACAGAAGCCTCCTGATCACGAGACTGAGATTCGCATCATTCGCGGCGCGAAATCATGATTGCATCACATTACTATCATTTCCTCCTTTCAATTTCAAATGACGGAAATATTACAAATGATTTCATGGTTGACTTCGATTTTCCTCGAAACCGGTAATGTATCCTTATAAGTGGTCAGCATTATTGTTAGTATATAAATACTATTGATGTAAATGATTCACACTCTCTCCTTGTTGCGGTGTTCATTTAATATATCGTTATCAGCATTTGTTTGTGTTTGATCAGCATTTTAAACCACTATTATTAGAAACAACATATCGTAAGAGAAAATTCGAAAGTATTGTATTGACAGTCAATTTGCGTAAATTGTATACTAATATTATTATTATAATATTTAATATCTATAATATTAACAACAGCTGATGATTGTCTAATGAGGTCTAATTCGAACTATAATTCAAATCTCCATTTTTCTCTTTGTTTTATTATGAAATACATATTTCGTTCGTTTTCCCTTCTTCTTACCTTTCTGGCCTATGCTATTTTAAATCTGTAAGATATTCTTCTCCATGGAATTATCTCCATGGAAATATTCTCTATGTAAAATAAACGGTCTGTCCATTTTCAAATGTTTGCTCGTCCGTTCTTTATGCTTCGTTACATTGTATATGCAAAAAAGATATAGTGCACGTCAGCAAAGGAGGTCGTGGCAGTCTCTAATGTCGATTGCTGCTATAAGGATATTCACCCGGAAACATGTACCGAGGCTATATTTATCATCATTTATCCTTGACAATATTTATTGTTATCTTATAGATATATAATCAAAATCTTTCGATAACGAAAATGAATTTGATAACAGAATGATGTAACGATGTCACGATCTACAAAGTGTTCGTCTTCTCACTGTTAATTAAGCGACTCCAAATTAGACTTTAAATTAAGTCATATGCACGTTTATATCTCGCTTGCATTATTAAAGAACGTGTGACACATCGCATTATGTATATTATTTTGGCCTTACCCATATTATCACATAATTCTGTATCTTTCAAAGCTGGGTGTTCCACAAATCAGGAGATGCAAATGTCACTTGATTCTCAGAAATTCTTGTAAATCAATGCGTAATAAATTTTTTTCGTGGAAGCTTGATAACCTTTAAGATAATGACTTGTCGAGACATTGCTTCTGAAGAAGGAAGTTGACACTTGAGAAACTTTTTAAATAAATTTAATCATCGAAAGACTCGTAACGATATAGCATTGCAATTTCTGCATAATTTTCTAATCTTTCAGTGACGTCAAATGCATTTTAGAATTCTCCCTTCGTATCAATTCAAAAGTTATCACTCAGAAGCTATCAAATACCAAGTTACAATTATAAAACTGTTATAATTTCTCAACATTATACATGTTATATAACGAATGTGTTATATAAAAACAGTTACATTGTTTTTATAACTGTAACGTACAATAGTGTTGAGCAACTTCTATCGATTCCGTAACGCAGTTCAATTGCGAGTCAATTGATTATTGGACTATTTACAATGAAGATTAATTTTATTTATTAGAGCTCTTGCATGACAAAGATACTGCAATGATCTTAAATATATCATCTAACATCACATTATTTTGTTCCCGATTATCATGATTTGACATGGTGTGTCTACCGAAGTGACAAGTGGCGTCAACAAGGGGACGTCATTTTCACATCTGATACGTTCGATCAAATATAAACAGCGTGGAATGTTGTTTCTTCGAATCTTTGAGGTCAGGCTCACGCCTACTGATTGGCGATAATCGAGCGCGTTTTAGCAGGAAAGAGTTTCGTGCGGAATCGCGAGAGAGGGAGACCCCGGGGGTCACAGCCGTTCACCTCACCATTTCCACTTAGTCTCATTATGCAATTTTCCAGCGAAGCTTTTTTTACCACCGCAAATAGCTACGGCTATTCTCGTCGACCACGCGCGCGCTCGCGTCTCGTACGTCACCCTATATGTATCTCGCGTGTGCCCTTTCGCGACTTACATTCAGCCGGCCACAATGCCTCCGAAGAATACCGAGAGAGCTAGGTACGTAGATATCTATAGACGACCTACGACGAATATAGCGCGATGTGCACTTCCGGGTGAATATCCTTATAACGCGGAACGTAGAATATCGCGGGAACTGCGAGGCCGGTACGTCGCGATCTGGATACTTTAAATAGACCTCGCGACGATGTATTTCCATGATGATTAATTGTGCAACGTATTCTCCCTTGCGAACGCACGTTCGCTACCATTGGAAAATTTAAACTGAACGTGCGTATTATTACTTCACAAATCATAAAAATAAAATAAAATTGATCAATTTCAAGAAGTTTTCAAGATAAACATTCTTTTCGGGAGTCCTCGAAGTTAGATTGTAAATGTCAAAAGTTGTAGTAATGATAGAAACTTTCGCACCCCACTTACTCTATAAAATTTCAGAAATTAGGCTGCCAAAAGTATCATAAATTATATCATCGCGTGCGCTGAAGTCATTAAATTAGAAGAAATGGCAATTTCACTGATTCTCAAAGTAACGAGAGAGTTTCCCCAAAGAAACTTCAAAATTCAATTAGTAAAACGAATCTTTTTAAAAAAAATCAAACAGCAAGAGATCAAAATAAATAACTGACATAAATTCTTGAAGTTAAGTGAGAAACATTCAGATGCGAAAATAAGCAATGAAACTATGTACAATCTCGCAAAGTTGCAACTGAATTCTATGATACGCTGAAGTTAACTCAACCGATCACCTCCTTTTAAAGATCGATGACCCGATCCACGTGATTTCCATCGAGGAACCGCCTGGCGTGTCGAGACAGAAGCCCCCGGATTACGAGGCGGTGACGGATGCACCGCCGAGCTACGATGATGCTATCAAGCTAAATCCTAGTCAATTAATCAGGTTGAGCAACGGCAGCACGCCACCGTTATCCTCAGGACAAGTTATCCCGACGACCATAAGTATCGTCTCTCCAACGCTAACACCGCCTCCGCCGTACGCAAGGTAAGAATACTCGTAAATCTCTGAGCATAGTACCCATGCCTTGAAACGTAATGTTATCTCGCAGCTAAAAGAGACAGCTTTATTACGTATCTTTATTTAAATTACCGTTTTCTCTTTCAAATCAATAAAATTTATTATCCTTATTTCAAGATACAAGTACGTGCGTTTCACTCTTAATTCTTATGTAATGACTTTCTGCAACAATCTTTGTAATCACAATACTGATTCTATTTGATTTTAATTATAATAGTAAAATTGTTAATTAAATACGGAGTGTCTCTAAATTTGTAAGAAGGATTTTAGTTAGAAGGATTTGTTAGAAGGATTTTTTCGAACGAATTCTTCTTTGTTCTAGGTGAGATTATAGTGCCGAAAATAGAGACCAATAAACACGCAGGTCTACGACGTTGAAGAATCGACATACACAGTTGTCAATTGCGAAGAGCGATCACGTCTGTGGGCTGCGAATAATACGATAGTACGACAATTCCGTTGTTTGCCCTCGTCGTTACGAGATGCATGAACATATACGTATAGCTGTGAAAGATGTTGGAGGAAGTTGAACCATTCAAAGATCGCTCGACATTTCCACGAGCAAGAATCGAAAGAGGATCTCTTCGCGACGCTTTAAATATCGACTGCTTAGATTATTATCTGTTAAACACTGCGAACCGTGGCCACCGACCTCGTTTAGAGCTTAAAACGATTAACTCTTCCTTTGTAACTGTGTTACTCTAACTCATGCTATGAACCAAAAACGAAACAAAAAATCGTTGAGTTTTCACGACGATATCCGAGTTTATTTGACGTGGTTTAAAGACTTTTGCGGTTACTTTCGAATTATATCACGCGATTCCGAGCCTCACTTTTTCATCTGTTGAAAGTCAAATGGATCTCTCGTTGAATCGCGCGCGGTATTTCTATCTGAGAAGATAAAAATATGCAGAGGTGATACGTAATGTACCAACACACCGTCACACAATTCACATTTGCAGACAAACAGGTCTGTACATTTTTTCTTTTTTTATTTCTTTTTTAGCATTTTGAATGTAACCCAACGATCGTTTCAACGAAAATCCATCTGCGATAAATTATATCATAGCAACCGCGATCTCTATCAACTACGCTATTGCTTGGCCGTAACCGCGAGAATGAAGTAACGTCTTTTGACAGTCAGACGTTTCGTTCAGCTTGTGGTCGGCTGTTCATTTAATTTAACGATTCGAGTCGCGCCTGATTGATGCCGATCTGCAGAAACGGTGGTCTCTTAAAATTAATTGACAGAGCAAACACGTGTTTTTTTTTTTTTAGACTAATGCATTTTTAAGTCATCTCATTATGATCACGCGTCATTTGGAAAGTGGCGTGGAAAAAATTGTAGGAATCACGCTAAAATATGTAAATCGCATCGATTTATCCCCGTATAATGTAATATTTAAATTTATCGTGTTCCAATATTTGGCTCACGTCACTTTCGAAATGGGCAGCTCAACTATTCACTATTAAGTCCACGTGACTTTTTTATACGCGATGAGAAATGCTTGCGATAGATTTTCTCACTCCGGGACATTGTTGGGAACGTGCTCGAAGAGAGGATCGCGTCCCACGATGATCCGGAGAGGAATCACAGTAATAGAGCATTTAGCGTGTTGCGAGCTCAGCTACGCGTAATTTACTGAAGAATGATTTTCTGCCATATCATCTCAGTGTCTGTCTCTTTAAATACGCACACGCGCGCACAGCACACTCATGCGAGCCATTCGCACGTCCATTTTATTGTGATATATACTGTTATACATATGTACATGTAGATATTATGAAGCAACACTGTCGAATGCAAAGGCGATGCTTGTAAAATAAGATTTTTTTATATCGAAAGTGCAAATACAAAATACGAGATTTTTCTACGGCAAGTTTCTTCCTATTGTTCTCTTGTGTCCTCCTTTTACCATTGTTTCCCGCTAAATGTCATATCGTGAAGATTATGTATTATCTATCTTGCATTTATATTACTTTGCATTTAAAGTAATATCAATGTAAAAATATATATTTATAACATTTTGATATAGAGCCATTACCGTTTTTAAATTAATTTTTCTTTTCTTATCACGCAAATTATATCTTATCTCTTATATCTTATCAAATGACTATCAAGAGCATTAAAAGCATATTTCATATAAATACGATGTGGAAGGAGAAATGATTAATATTCATCGATAAATACCCTTTATTCAATCGCGGAGTAACATTTATACTTACTTAAAGCATATTATTGAACTTATATACCTGTAGATTTTTATTAACGGCAACAATCATAATCGCAATAGTGATGAAAACGTAACGATAATAATAATAATAAGTTATTAGCAATAGTAATAAAATAATACTGACAATAATAGCAATAATAATAGTAATAACAATAATAATCAAGACTAGTACATAATAATGACAATATTAATCATAAATATCGCAGAGTATATTAATAGCAACGCAACGGAACTGAAGACAAGTTCCGCTGCAAAGTTAAAATGTAGTGACTGTTGATTGTTAGTTGCCTGTTTTTCCGCTCATTCTTATCTCCTTCTTTTTACATGCCAATTGTGCTAATTCGAAATGAAAAAGACCTCTTTTACGACAGTGACAGTGATAACCGTAATTATAATGACAATGATAGTGACAAGAATAATTATAACGTCGAGATTATTCGTAATTGTCGGTCGACTATCGCTATCTGTAATTTGTTATTACTCTCACTACACGGTGGTTGATTAAAGTATATTTACTTCTTCCGCACGCGGCTTCTCCCATCTCATCAGCATCTCAGACAAACAGTTTTCTCTTCTCTTTATATACATTATCTGATACACATAGTTGTGATAAACGTAAGATAATTTTGACATAATGTAGCTTTCAAATTGGTAAAATCACTGATTATCCGATCGACATGTCTGCTGTTTTACGATGATCCGTATCTCATAATTTTATTATAATCTTGTCGTTATCAGTCCTTGCGTGATAATAATTTAAAGAGAGAAAAAATGCTACATTTAAATATTAAACCGTCTAAAATATTACGACATATTCAGTGCATTTTTCTCAGAAGTACAATTGAGGTTGATGACAATGAATACTTATGATAAAGTAATAATCTAAATGCGCCCCATTATTACAAATACTTCTTTTTTTAATTACATCCATATTTCAATGAATCCGTAGTCAAGTTATATATTTTCATTTTTCTCTTTCAGGCATTATAATAAAAGTTTTTTGCATCTATGTCGATCAGTTGACTTACACATAGGTGTAAAAAGTCAATCAGCGAAAACGTAAATTTTTGGGCATGTCCTATAGTAATAACACTCATACGTGACTTCAACGAGAAGCGACGACTCTTATGATTCAGAGTCGGACTTTCGATATTTACAAATTCCTGTAGCTTCCCCGCATTCCTCGTTCCACCAGTAAAACAAACGTATAACGTAAGTAGGAACACAAATTAATCAACGAAACAATGATAACCGCGCCGATGCAAATGTACACGTTTCTCATGACGCGGTCGTAAGTGATCGTGAATATACAGGGGAAAGAGAATGCAACGCATTCTGAAATTATTGCACATACGAACGAACTTCCTCCGACCGCATTGGTCGCGTCGTGTCATGAAGGAACGCGAAGATCGATCCTTTCTTGTATCCTTGATGAAACGATCGAGACTTGATCACTCGCCTCGAACAAGCACAAATTTGACAGAGCATCGGACTTATGATTGACAGCTGTTGACGAAGAGGCCACGCATGACCTCGTGAGCATTTCTCCCCTCTCTTATGTTTCTCTCTCTCTCTCTCTCTTTCTTTTTTCCTCACCATTCTACCGAAATCGCAGCTCATTATCGCCAGCGATTCTTGTCCTTATAATAATTGTATATCTCTGTGACTATGTACAATCTATGGACAATGTATCGCACTTTTCTTATAGATTCGATAATATTATATAAATATGTTGGTATACTTCGTGACTATATTTTATCGACAGTAGTAAGAGTAATGGTAGCAATAATGACGATTGAATTAGTCGCTAAAAACGATCTGGCTGATTGTAACAGTTACAGTAGTAGCAATAATAATAGTTGTAATAATAATAATAATAATAATAATAATAATAAGAATAATAATAGTGACTAGCTGATAAATAGTTAGCCGATAAATTGGTTTATAAGTAGCCTTTGGGTTTTTAGCAGAGAAGCGTCATTAGCGGACGCGCCGGTCCCCTTGTAAGTCGCGCGCTGACCTCGCTTACACAGTAATAACAGTTACACAGCGTTAAGTGGCAAGAATCCGATATACAGCTAAATTAATAATTTTTACATGACTTAGAGCGACTTAACCATCAATCTGTCGAATAATATATAAACGCAATTTCTCCCGTTGTGTGTATGTACATGTGCGTCGATAGCGGCCGCCGTCGAACGTGATACTTACCGCAGACATCATTATGTACAAAAGATATATCGCTACGGGAGCAACGTCGCCCCGTAAGTAATAGTCCGTTTAGCTTAGTTTGGATGCCCCGATGAAGCCGTCATACCGGTTAGATGCCGTTATAGCGTTTCCTAAGCAGTCTACCAGCCGGTCGACATGCTCGACCGACCATGGCGACTTTCACTGACGATCGTCGTCCGACGATCGCACGTGATCGCAGGTTGACGTCGTCAAGTGACGAAGTCCGAAATTCACGCGAGCGATGTACGTATGTAGGTACGTGTGACGCACGGCCGGATTCGCCACAACATCCGGATGAATCACACGCGTCACGAAGCCGGGTTTCTCCCAGGTTGATAGGCCGATCCGCGCGGAGCTCAGTCACGATCGACGTATTTCCCTCTCGTGCGTGCTCGTAGTATATCGATTTACACGTGCCTACGTGTATACGTATTTATACGGGAACTGGGCACCGTTCTCTCGCGCGGTTCCGTTCCGTTCACTCGTATTCGGTGGACGAGAGTGGAACGACTGCGATCCGCGTCACGAATACGCCAGATCGCTTGGTCGCGCGAGTTGTCCCGAGAGCGATGCTCAGTACCCGATCGTCGATCTTTAAGGATGGTCTCAGATGGGTGTCGGCAGGACCGTGAAGTCCTGCAGAGCGGTCTTCACTGTCTCGTAAATCGGCCGGTTGCTCTCGTCGGCGCAGTAGCCGTCAGCGGTGCACAGAGTCTGCAACTTCGTTAGGTAACTGTCGAAATTCTCGTGGCCAATTTTCTCCTGCGGTCCGCCCGGGGCGTTCGGTATTCGCACTTGCTCCAGCAGAGTGATCATGTTATCGCGCAGGGACTGATAGTACTCGGTCAGATTATTGTTGCGCTGAGCTATCGTTGAGGTATCCTGCAAAAAGAAACGAGAGTGCTTTTGTCAATGTTGGCGCGCAAGATAATACGTCTACGAAAATGTTATTTCGACGTCAATTATACTCCCATACAGCACAAAATATTCCAGCAATGTCGCAGCAATATTTTCAACGTTTCTGCAATATTGCTGAAATATTGCAATGTTGCTGCAATATTGCTGAAATGTTCTGTCCTGTGTGGACTCTTCAAAGATCGATAAGAAGCAATGAGAAAAAATTTAATCACGACAAAAATGCTTACATAGATAGACAATAAATTATTTTATAGGTAGATTTTACAATAGAATATTATCAGAAACATTCTTTTTTTTATGTATAATTTTAATGTGCGAAACAGACTGATCAACCACCGGTTAGCTTATATAATACCAGCATACGGTTAATATAAAAGTAATTACTGTAATATGTTATTTTGCATAATGCATTTTTATAAAAATAACAATATAATATTAATAACGTAAAAGGATTGTTTAATTAATAGACAACAATGCAATTACTTTAATGCAACATTAGAATTTAATAATTTAACTTTCAAAACGAAATCGCCTTGAAATGGCGTAATCGTAATAAGGCAAACGCGATTAGCTCAAGAGCATCAACATCTAGTTATCCATCTAAAGTGGCAAAATTTCAATTTTTCCATCTACAGACATTTGTTATTTATTTATTCGGCACACGGTATACTACCGACTGAGCAAATACTGACCTTTTCTCCGTGCTTGAGCTGATTCTCCATGGCGGTGATATCCGAGCGCAAGCGCAAGACCTGCGACTCGACCCGGGCGTTCTCTCTCTGGAGCTCGGTGATCTCAGCCTCCAGTGTGTAGAGATCCTCGCCCTGAACACCGGCGGTCCCGCTACCGCTCGAGTTACCCTGACCCGTGCCTACTGCACCCCCGTGAGCCGGACCACCGGCTTCCAACCCTGAAGACAGGACAGACACGGTCCAGTTTGATCGACTGCCCGTTATATGGCCGAAAGAGAGATTATACTGTATATTTTCCGATTTCCAGAGAATCGGCTTCACCCGCAATCAAGCGTGCACGGCGCGATTCGTACGCCCTTTCGTCTCAATGCAAAATGCCCTATGTGATACGTAACAAATGCTATGGAAAAACTACTGGAAACTGCGAATTCCAATGTTCGACGGAAGTTCGTACGAATTTTATGTATTTAAACACAAGCATTCTGGCGTGTCTTACTTTTTTCTTTTNTTTTTTTTTTTTTTTTTTTTTTTCATTCACGATCGGTAAGCGTTAGATCGAAAAATCGGAATTTAATGGGGTTTACGGGAGTTTTACGCGGTACAGGTGGAAATGTAGCGAGCATTTAAAATTTACGTTTAAGGATCGGTTCAAGCAGCGATTTGGGCGAAGCGGTTCGTGAAACTTTGTGATTATGCAAGTCTGAATAAAGTCATTTTTTTAATGATGCTATTGAACTATCTTTTTCTTTCACTTCTTTCGCTCCTCCCAAGTCACTGCATTGTAGCTTTTTGTCTCGAGATAAATGGGACGGTACGGTTTCTTCTGCGTACGGTTCGTGCCAAAGTGATAAACGCATCTCGGCAGAAAAGCGAGAGACACTTTGAGGCTCATTCGATCAAGCGTGTGCTCCGACTCGGTAAGAGACGCACGAACCTGACAGGAGTGCCGTGGAAATGGTATGATCGGGACAATGTCGGGGTGTTTCGGGGTAATTAGCGTGAGGTGCCATCATACCAGATAGAAGAAAAAAAAAAGACGGAGGACACCGAGTGCTGGCGCTCGTTACGCGGCGCGATACATCTTATTGCGCGTGAATGAGCGAAAAGAAGCTTACGGTAGTTCACTGTGCCAAAGGTACGAATTCACAAATATTGCCAACACTCGGACGTCGTCACGTAAAAGTAAAAATACTGGTGTGTGGAGATTCTGTAATGTAACATCGAAAACACATAGGAAACAAGTGGCGAATACGTCAGTCCCTTACCTTCAAAAGTAACCGTGCTCCAAGCTCAACATGAAAGGAGCTGATCCCAGAATAAATCAGAATATATTATTTTTCATCATTAAGACATACGGTTGTTTTTTTTTTTTTCGATTTTACATTTCTGTCTTGTACATAACGAAGGAAGAGGTTCCTGCGCGGGACCGAATCGAAAGGGAGGAAAAAAAAATGAGATGTAAATTAACGCCATCATATTCGATTCTGTTGCTCCTGTTTCTTCTTTTTTTTCTCTTTTATAAGCTATTTGTGGCATTCTTTCACAGTTTAGTATCTAATCAGTTGCGATATTTGTTCGCAAACCTGAAACATTTATTACTGAAAAAAAAGAAAGGGGTCGAAACGGGAAAAGAAATATTTAAAAAGGAGAAATAAGAGAAAAACGAACTCTTTGATGGTCAAGAGAAAAACGGAAGGATAGGGAAAGAGGTTATTCTTATTGGTATGACAGCACATCATTGCGTGAAGAGCAGAGTATGGCATAGCACGGGATCAAGTACAAGGTTTGATATGCACAAGTTTACAAAGGAAGATACATAATTCCGTATGTTTTAGCATCGAGCTCGTCCGGGCGTCGATCAGTTATGTGAAAAGCGGTGCAATTTTACGTAACCGCTTTCCTTAAACTTTGAAATAAAAGAAATAAGCATTGCGTCGACGGTAAGTCCCGAACGAGCATGATGCGCAAGCATAGAAAAAAACAGAGAGCGAACTTAAACTGTCTTATCTACTTCGTAACATTTCCTCTCTCTCTATCTCTCTCTCTCTCTTTCTACCGCGCGTTTTGATAGAAAAAAAATCGCATCTCGCGGTCTCAATTTTGGCAGCTGCGCGCGAGGAGAGCTTTACGAATATTTCTTTGGACAAAATTCGATCGTTATTCTTCTTCGTAATGATTGGTCTCACGCACAGCGTAACTCTGACAATATTATTCTTCGATCGTTAAGTATTGACAGCCGGAGGCGACTCGATCAGAGGCAATTCGATCCTCACCGGTGATTCCTCTGCTGTACATGCTCATATTGTCCTCTGGTTTCGGTTTCTTCACGGCGTGGCTGGCTATCGGGCAGCCTGACAAGGACCTATGGCTGTGGAAGGAGCCGTTTATGTGACCCAATCCGTCGCATCCAGGCGTGGGGCAATTGACACCTTCGAACTTCATGGCTGTCGCCGCAGCCACGGCTGCCTTGTGTTGCTCAACGGTACCGCCGGACTCTAACACCCGCATCTTATTTCTATTTGCGATTGGACATCCAGATGCACTGTAATAAAAGAATGAGAGTACATACATGAAGATTATTATGGACGAGTAGACAGACAAACGATCGCTAATCTCATTATAACCACAAATTTAGAAAATCATTAAAATTCGATTCTCATTTAATAAAGGAATAACGTAACGCTAGTTTGAAATAATATTTTAAACTACACACAATTATTATAAAATTCAATTTATTATCGAGTTATAGAAATCGTACGCGCGCGTGCACTGCGAAGAGTCAATATTTTTAATAAGTTACAAGTATTCCAATAAGGAACTTTAATAGTTAGTTTTGCGCTCTATATAGAAGCTAATATTAGCAAAAGCACTTAATCATCGCAATTTGATATAAGAACAATTATATACATAGAAAAAAAAGAAAAGAAAATAGCGTACGATTATTCAAAAGCAAGATCCACATATCACGCGTGAAAGTTCCTACAAGCCTTACCTGCGGTGCGACAAGAATTTGCCGGTGGCATGGCCGGACCCGTCGCAACCCGGGATTGGACATCTGTAGTCCAAAATGCCAACACCACCGTCACCAACACCACATAATCCATCCGCACAGAGCGAGCGTGAAACGAGCGGAAACCGCCAGTTATTAGTCAGCGTCTTCGCTTTTGCGCGGGGTGTAACTCTGGCAAAGGGAGTTAGGATGCGGTTACAGGGGGGAACGGGATTTCCCCTTTCTCGGGTCTCATCCGGCAGCCTCGCGGTACGTGCAATGCGGTCGAGAAGATACCTGCGTTAGCTGCTACGTGCAACGTGCGAACGCGACGAAAACGCAAATTGAGATCGCGATTACCGCCGCACCCTCAAATTGCGAAACTTGCGAGATGTAATCGCGTTGTGAAATCAAATCCTACTCGCGATAGCCCCTCCCGCTCTTTTCGGACTTTCTCCCTTCGCGTCATATTAATTTATATACTTTTCAATAACTTGAATGCAGATAGTAAGGAAAGAACAATTTCTAAGTAATAACAAGTCAAAGTAGTTCTCTTTTTTAAAGTTTCATTGAATTAAGTAAGCACGTTGCATTTGCAGCAATACTATATGTTACGTCTAAATGCTAACTACGTACTTGTATAATTTATGTTTCGCAAAATTTAATGATTATGATAGTTCTTTCATTAAGTCTAATTGCTAAAATTAAATACGATTTGTTCAAGACGTTCTGTCATAAATGCTTTTCAATGAATAAAAATTGAGAAACGCTATCGATTCGTGTTAATCGCGGAAACAGAAAGTGTAATCGGAATAAGGAACGAGTAATTAATAGTATTCGCGGCAACTAACCTCAGGGGCTCAGAATCTTGTCCATCTCGGGGTTTACTCTTCGGCTTGTTGGCCCGTGGACAGCCGGACAAACTTCTGTGCGACGAGTAATTTCCCGTGACGTGTCCAGAACCATCGCATCCTGGCGTAGGACACTTGAGCTCCTGGGAATGCGCCTGGATTTGTGAGCGGTCCGCTCGTGGGCACCCGGAGAGACTGCAAAAGGAAAGAAAACTCTCTTCTATTTTGACGCGTTGCGAAAACGCCATGAAGACCGCGCGCTGCAAGTTCCAAGAAGACACGAGAAGAAGTTGAAATATTTTGCGTGACAAATTTGTCATTGTATTACCGATGTCTTGTACAAAATTGTGATTGTGCAACACGGTAGTCTTCATGGCTTCCGTCACACGAACGCACACCTCAGAAACGTCCAACCATCGCTTCAGCAACACATCGCATGCAATTTACGCGACGTTGCCACGATGTCGTGAGTACTCACATGATCTAAGGTTGTTCGACTTCAAGGACGATCAACGTCTCGAAAATTAGATCTCGATGAGTATCCGAACACCTCGTTCGCTGAAACGATCGAAATCGTCTACGTGTCGCACGACGGGTGACACAACACGCCACCGAAATTAAAGTATTGCTATTATTAATCGCCGCTAAGATCTAAATGTACATATATTCATCGAAGAGCGGCAAGAGAGACGTTGGCTCACCGAGAGCAGTGCAGCGTATTAGCACTGGCTTCATTACGACAGTTTCGGACGACTTGCCTTGCGTCCAGTTCGAACGAAGACATTGAGGGAAAGGGAGACCTACGAGTACCAATCGTGCGCGCCAACGATCGTGGCCCGCGAGTCTTACGCTCCAGGGACACCCTCAAATGTCGTGCGGATTGTGATTGATGCGGGCGGACAACGGGTCATGTTTTGGTAGCATGCAAATGGCAACGCCGTGTTCCAGTTGGATCACTTATGAGGTGTCGCTCGTAAGATCAATCGCGCTTCGTACTCGCATTGATCCGGGATCGGCCTTACTCTAAGAACATCGAAAGGGAGAGCAGGGAGCACACTCACACCTGACCCCAATGAAACTCGCCAATTGCCAATTTGACTTTGCACACGAGGTGCGTCGCGAAGCGATATCTTTATCGCTTCGTGGATTTTCTTGATCGTTAACGGTTCTGCTATGACATGGTCATCGACAACAGTTCGCTACGAAGCTGCCCACACGAGGCTGGCGAAAGCGGCTTTCAATTGACGGGTAGTCAGTAAATTAATCACTACGTATGCGTATACGAAAGCGAATGAGTCTCGCGATTGAAAGCGGGTAAATCTTGTGCAATGCCGATTCCTCCGGAACTTTGATTTTGCCATCCCTTTTCGTAGGGGTCGGGTAAAAATAGCGAGAGGAAAAAAAAGAAAGAAAAGTCATTCAATTACGAGGCTCATCTACACATCTTTGGTATCGCATAATATAATGTAGATAGGTACATAGAGCATGAAACAAAGAAAAAAGGAGAGAGAGAGAGAGAGAGACGTAACGAAAAATAAAGACTATATATCGTATATATATATACTTATGCAAGGTAGCTATACCACTGGATATTCACATGTATGTCATATATAGATATATATCGCAACATAATATTAACCAAGTGTACAACTTAACCGCTCAACTAGGAGAAAATAGGGTTTCTAGACGTATGTCTTGTATCGCAACACACTTAAGAAGCAACTACGCCACGGACCACCAATATGCATCGATGCAAGAACCATCTATGTAAATGTAATTCGCATAATGTCGTCTGTTATACATATGTGTGTGTGTGTGTTTCAGGATATATTATTATCTATCGAATTTGAATGAAAATATCTATTGAGGGACGAAAGAGGATCAGCAAAAATTTAAATGTGTGTCATATATATGTGTATGTATGTAACGTGCTTGCGTGCGTGCTGCATCGCCATATCGATATATACATAATCGAGCGTTCACGTCAAAGGCTTGGTGTAAATGTCGATGCTGCCTTGCCTTCTGTGGGTAGCGTAGTTCCCTGAGACATGACCCATGCCATCACAGGACGACGTGGGGCACTGTATCAGCTCCTTGCCATCGCGACCACGAGGGGTGGGCCGAGGTGTGAAATTCAACGAGTACCTCCTCACACTCATACTGCACCGAATAATATTAACCGTCAAATCGAAAGGCCCTAGCTAAATTGATTATGGAATTATCAATAGCTTTCTAAATTTTCGCTATTCGAGCGTAAGGGTCCGAACGGTATTTCTGCTAAATTATTCGCTTCTTTCTTTGATGTTGCCAATTTAGAATATAGGAACTAGAATCGTATGGCTTTTGTTTGCAAAAGAAAACACTTGAGTAAATTGTCTAACATAATTTAATACTCTATACCCAATATAAGAGAACAATCATAAGTCGCCTTCTTAGACGCGAGTGTATATAGTTATAGGGCGGCGCAAAGTTATATTGCGCTTTGTAACTTTTCTCTGAAGCGCGAGTGGAAGAGTAATGTGCGACATGATAGCGTGATATGAAAAAACGTCGAAAAGCGGGAAAAAGGGGATGGGAGAGGGTGAAGGAGGTGACAGAGAAGCAGACCGAAGAAACATATGCGCCGGCCAACGAATCACAGTGTGAGCTTCTCGCTCTTGCTTCTGTACGTTCGTAGATAGGCAAGCCGTCGACGGCGATGAGAAAGCCTTGGAAACCTCGATGGCCCTTGAGTGGTCGCGATATTGCCGGGCACCCAAGAGCCGACGGATACCGACTTGAGTGCAATTCAAGACCAATACGCCGTCGGACTATCTATCTATCTACCTTCACGTTTTTACAGTCTCTGCTAGCTTGCTACTCCATCTTGAACGTTCGTATGTGAATTGTGTCGTGACTTTGTTAGAAATTTTTTTTCTGTATAAAGTATTTTTAAAGTTTTTAAAATATTTCTTTAACGAGAAATCTAATATTTTTTAATGAGTTCTGTAAATGTTAAAACACACGATTTCTGAAAGGCAAAAATAATTTTGAAATAAAAATAATTACGAGATAAAACAAATTTTTCGAAAGATTTAATTTTTAATGATCAGATTTTTTAGAGTTTTTAAACTTAAACTAGAATTTAAAAAACTTATCTCAGGAAAAAGACCTTTTTTCTCGCGATTTGCAAAATATTTTATATATTTGATATTTTGATTGATTTTAATTGATTCGAATTAGAATGTACAAATAAAAACATTTTCAAGAGAAGACTAATAATATAGTTAGGACGCGAAGGTAGTTATATTGCCTGCTGCTATTAATAAAGTTGAAGTTCGGATATAAATTGGTTTTACTGAGGTTTCAGCTGGTCGTATGTGTTCCACGTTATAGCGACTCAATAAAGATGCAACTAACGAGTAGAAGGAGAAACATGGAAAGATTAATATCATGAGGGGAAATCACTGAACATAATCTTCATTTCATGAACTTCTCAAAGTTTGCAGAATAAAAAAGATATATATGTGCTTACTATTTTCATTAATTAAACAGTTAATAAATTACAGAAACTTCGATATAATAAACTTGTTTAAAAATAGATTATAAATTTTAAAAATAATATTAAATCTTTTCAATCTTTAAGAAAAGAATTTAAAAATATGAAACATTCTACTGACAATTGAAAGTCAATAATTTAATAATTTAATTTCTCTTTCGTTGACAATTCGAACTTAATTATTTTAAACTTTTTTGCGTTGGATAAGACAAGATCTACTGATATAATATTTATTTTTATGTAATACCGTGTACAGTCATACATTCATGATCAGTGTTTGCCGTTATCTATATAAAATTATCTAGATAATCATCTAGATAAAGAAATAACTTCATCTTATCTTTATCTAGATTATTATAATGTACATTATCTTCAATACTTTATCTTAAATGAAATAAATGTTTTTTTAAATTATCTAAGATAATGCGAATAACGAGAATGAAGTATTGTGTTTAGCCTCAGCCTTCAAATTACCATTTATCATAACAGATTTTTTCAAGAATTGCAAAATTTATTGCCAGTACTGAAAATCTATAGATAAGTACGTAATGTGAACTATAGATTTTTAGCACTGGCAATATATATCGAAACGCAGTTCAGATCAACAGTAGTACAATATAAAAATTGCCCCAAAACTATAAATTCGAAAACTTACAAGATATTCTGTCAGACATTATACAATGTGAATTATATTTATATATTTCTCCTATTTTTAATTTTGAGTTTTATGTGCATATTGATTCAAATTTAACGAGAAATATTTTTTGTTAGTATAATTATTTGAAGAACTTTTGTTTTTTAATAATATTGATTTATAAATAAAAATATGAACATATTTCATATCCTAAATTGTTTTTCTGCTCAATAATAATATTATCTGAAAATTATCTAGATAAAACTATAAATATTTTTATCTTTTATTTAGGTAAATTAAAATTAAATCATCTTTATCTTATCTAAGATACATTTACGCGTAACTTATCTTATCTTTATCTAGATACATTTTAAGTTATCTAAGCGCAACACTGCTTGTTTGAAATAATAATTAAAAGCAATATTTATTTTGGATATGNTTTTTTAGCATAAATGCAAATATTGTATATTGCCAATATTGTTGTCTCAAACTTCTGATAAAATAGAAATTCATAGTTTCTGCATTTTTCGTCCATCATAGAGATATTAGTGAGATTTCGTGGAACGCGACGCATCAAGTTTTGGTAAAATTAGAAAAGGGACGACAAGCAGCTTCGCCTCGGGGTAGCCGAGGAGGTGTGCTACGGGTTTCTAACCCACGGCGGGGGGACGACGCCAGGTCTCGGCCCATAATCCAGTGCGGTGGCAACTGATTATACCCCACCTACCCATTTTAACCTTATCCTGCCTCGCCTCCTCACCCTCTCAACCCCTTTACCCCGCACGCGCGCCTTCCACTCG
>QKQZ01029396.1:4906-22016 GCA_003595255.1 Solenopsis fugax | reverse complement strand
CGGCGGCATTGGCGGCATTGGCATCAACGTGGGCTGTCACGTGGGAAATTCCGGATCCCCGCCAAACTCCACTTCGTCGACCCACGGCACGATGCATAACTCCTCCGGCGGGTTCGACGGCCAGGTAGCGCATCTCCCGAGAGATCTCTAAGTCCGATACGGAAGGACTGTGTAAATATTTGCGCGGTCGTTATCTTGTCCTCGAATAATCTCGGCAAATCGCATACGGAGTTTCCCTAAATCCTCAAGTTACTCGACCTTATCGCGTCATCCATCTTGTTGCGGCATTTATTCATGTCAAGATTTATTAATTAATATTTGAAATCAAAATACGAGCGATGAGGCGTCGCGATCTTCCGAGGATCTTTTGAAGATTTCCATTGGTACTACTTTGTATGATGTACTGCGCGTACATAACGTGTAGATAAAAGAAAGAGGGAATCGAGGTGTGTCTGCAGAAAGTCGTGAGTGATCGACGCGACGCGGTTTAGTTTTATTGGTGTCACGACATAACGGGGATGTTTATTAAGATGAAAATGTTTAGAATTCTTCATATCATTTTTCACAATTTCTTAAAATTTCTCTATAATTTTATAACTTTACAAAATTTCTCCAATTTTTTACAATTGGAATACTTTTTAATAGTGCTGAGAAAATCTATATCTTTTCTGAAATTCTTTATCTTGTGAATTCTGAAAATTTTTCAAGTTTTTTGTCCTATAATTTTCGAGAAAAACTTATAAATCTGATGAGATTTAAAGTATTTTTACAAAAATCGTTATAAATTTAAAATATTAAAACAATTCTTAAACATATAAGATAATGAACATTTTTTTCATCAGACTTTATGGAAAGGAACTATTGAGAACTATTCATATGTCTAATAGTTACTATTCAATTTCTATAGTAAGTTTCTAACGTGAATAGTAACTATTGACAACTACGTGCGTGAATAGTAATGTCCAATAATACTACATGACTATTGGCGAATAGTTCTGAATGGTAACTGAATAGTAATTAAATAGTAAACTATTCATGTATCCAATAGTAATGAATAGTAATGTCCCATAATGCTATACATGACATTTCAATATACAGTTCCTTTCCATTCGGATACTCTCTATTTCTCTCTCTCTCTCTCTCTGCTTCTTCATAGTTCATTATTGTTTTCATTCAAGCCTATCTTGCGCAGGATACCGTATCTTGAGTACGGGATTAGAAGCAGTTTCGCTCTACGTGTCGCATCCACGAGGAGGGCGATAACTCTGTCATTTGATACGGGATATTGCATTATCCGTCGATCACTTTCGCACGCGGCAGATCTCCTGTAACACGTGCTCTCAAATGATTCACAAGTTTGTCAGGGCTAAATTTATCGCACGGCGAATTGCGGAACTCGAGCGCGTTTTAACGGAGTGCAACAAACGCTGCCTCTCACGCACGGTCCATTGTTGTTACTGGCTCACCGAAATTAATCTAATTATTGTGCTTCGGAGCTCGATGTCCGATGATGATTATCGTTAATTTAGCCAGCGCGTATTTCGTCGAAAGCACGCCGCAGAGCTAGGAATACATGCGGCCCCGCGGAATGTGTGTAATTACACCATTGTATTCGCTTCCACATGTGTAGGGAATGAGTTATAGCTTTTAATTAGGCGACGCTGTCGCCTTCTAACCGCTCTGGTTAAACGTTGTCTCATTGCTTGCGCGTAAAATAAAACGTTAATTTATTTACCATGTTATGGAATACAGTTGATTAAATTTTACATTTGTATCTCTTATCTTTATATCGAGACGCGATTAAGAAAATTTCGGTGAACGTAAAGTTGTAAAATCCAGCGATTTCTAAACTTTAGCTATTATTGTTTATGGCATAGAAACGAAAAGTTTGTTACGGTTATGATCTCCATCATTATCGAAATGATTTAAGGCGCCACCTTGCCGCGTGACATGACAGTCTGTCTTGGTATTTGCACGATATTATCTCATTCAAATATACAATTCATAACTGTGCTTATCTCTATTTGGCATTGTTAACAAATGATGTAAGAACGCGAAAGTGTGCCTAATATTGTTATAATCATTCAATAATAGTATATCAATTGGCCGTAGCAATCGTATCACTAGACGTTTTTCTGCACAGAGAGAAATGTTTAGTGAGAAATGTGTAGGTGTCTGTGTCTTTGAAATTCTGCACAAAAAAGTCTATCATTTTTTTGTTAGACTAACCTTTTGTCCGAAAACCACGTCTAAAGAGAGATAGTTTCTGAAGATAACTTTATAATGCGAGTAGTAGGTTCGAATATGTTTTCGAATATGTTTATTTCATGTGGAAGAAAACTATTATAAATTATCTATCATGTTTTTATTAAGTTTAATACGTAAAAATATTTAATAAGGAAGATTTAGTAAAGATTGATTATATCTTCTATAATCCTAAAACGGTACTGCTTTTCATTATTGGCAAATTTTTTAATATTATATTTTCTTTTTATTTTAGACTGGTGATAGAGGATGGGAGATTCACCATGTTACGGTGACCAGAGTCCCCGGTTATGGCTTTGGAATAGCTGTGTCAGGAGGTCGTGATAATCCTCATTTCACTAATGGCGATCCAGCGATCGCGATCTCTGATGTGCTCAAAGCCGGCCCAGCAGAAGGAAAATTACAGTATGTATACCAATAATTCACCATAGCAATACATTTTTTTATGTAATTATATATATTTTATCCTATTTTTAATTTGGCATGTTAATTTGAAGCCTCTTATTTGAAGTTTGTTTTCCGCGTTTCTGATTGGTCGTTAATTTAATAATTTGTTAATTTAATAATTGTTTAATTAATATAAACCAATTATATAATCATTTAATATAATAAATAACAAATTACAACCATTCAGAAACGCGGAGTAGCTTCTTTTGAGTTTTCAGTTATTGACGAATCTATAATTTTATTTTTAAAATTCCCAAATTAAAAATAGCTGATTCAACATGCTGAATCTAAATACAATATTTATTAATAAGCGGAAATTTGTCTGTGATGATTTGTCTTAAAAGAAAAATTTTGTATTCATTCGGAAAAAAAATAGCGTGGAAAAAAAATAGCGCGCGTTGTAATGTTCTGGTATATTTAAAAAAATATGTTTATTAATAATTATTTATTATTTAGACTTTTTAAATATATTTTACATATATATTATATGTATTGGTTTTTTCTTTTAGCCAAAAGTCCAAATTAAACTCTCTTATTTTTAGTTTTCTTATAATTTATATTTATTAATATTTATCCATAGTCATTATTAATTAAAGCTTAATTTATGTAAAAACAATTTAATTATAATTAATTTAATTAATTTAGTTTTAATTATGAAATAAAAATAGATTTACTATAAAGTAGCTCAAGAATACGTCCTTATAGTCTTTGAGTTACTTTGATAAATTTTGGTATTTGTCGGTTTTAATTTTAATTCGGGGGGCATAATCCCCCCGGCGGTTAGTATTAGGTAATAAAAACCATCATTTGAATGTATATATTGTTTATAGAGTGAACGACCGTATCATCTCCGCCAATGGAATATCATTGGAAGGCGCCGATTATGGGGCAGCCGTGCGGGTCCTGCGGGATTCTGGTTCTACCGTTTTATTAGTTGTTAAACGAAGAGCTTCCTCGAATTCACCCGGTTGTTTAGGCAACGGAGTGCCCCAGAGTCATCGGCTCACACTCACGCGAAACAATAAAAAGGATGGTACGTAATTAGGCAACGTTTAACAACAGTGCGATGACTTGTGATTCTCGAACAATACATAAGTCCGGCCATCGGTATTTCGTTCAACTTTGTAATCCGATTGAAGCAATAATTAATCTAATTTAATCCTGGAGTTCTATTTTGGATGAATTTTTATCCAAATGCTAATTCAAGTTTAGTACAATTTTTATTATTGAAAGTTGATCGGTCGAAGCATTTTCATGATATAGTGGTCACGCGTTTTAAAAACCCACGTTTCAAGTAAAACGCGTTTAAAGTTTTACATTCACTTTATATCACAAAAACATTCAATTTAGTTTACACTACAAACAATGAACTCTCATCTACTCTGAGGGTTGTAAAGCATTGTGCAGAGGTAAATGCTTTTAAAAAATCTCTTTACTCTTGCCTGCGGCATAATCTCCTTCCTTGTGGTGCTTAACACGCGAATCTCCGTATAAAGTATGTGATTCTCATCCGTAGCGTATAGATAGCGGTAGATATATGTGTATATGGACCTATTTTCACTTGCATTGCTTAGAGGATTTGCAGTGCAATGTGCATCTTTGTTAAATTTACATATAATAAATGTATATGGACTAATTTAACAGTTATAGTGCATGGTTTTTTATAGCGATTTTTCATATGATATTGTGGAAACTTTCGTTATTATTTTGTGTAAAGCCATCAACACATCTTTTAACTTTAAGTTCTCATAAATACTGTATTTTCCGGCACAATATTATCATCTTTTTTTAATTTTTTGGCAGACGCATTTATAATACATGTAACTCTTTCTGTTAAGCTTGATATTGGTTTTTTTTATCCTCATTTATTTATCTTCACAAGGCGTGTGATTTTTACAAGCAATGTGACTCGCCCTCTCGATTTCTAGATTTCGGTATTGTGCTGGGATGTCGATTGTACGTAAAGGAGGTTACGCGGGAGAATATTGGAGTGAAAACCGGGGACGTGTTAACCCGAATAGGCAGCGTCGCCGCTGACAATATGAGTCTGAAGGAAGCTAGAAAGCTGATGGACCAGTGCAAAGACAGACTCTCGATCGTAATTACGCGGGATTCGTACTGCCACGTGCATCAGCAAGGTAAAGGGGATAGCGGTGAATACCTATCGGGCGCGAGTTACAGTAGTCAGAACTTATACGTTCCGCCACCCACGAGGCAGCCCTTGGAGGACAAGAGTAACCTCGTACCTAGAGGTCGTTCGCGGGGTCCGCTGATGGACGTGTCTCTCAGTCAGCTGGATCTACCAGCAACGCCCACTGTAGATCCACCCAGACCACCTCCGCCGAGACCGGAAGGTATGCGTATTTCGATCATTTCATATTCGAATAAAGAATTAAGTTTTAATGGCCCATACAATACAGAAAGATTGCTGCAACATTACTGAAATAATAGTATAAAAAAAGCCTTTGCAATGTCTCTGCAACATTATACTACAATATACAACGTTGCAACAAGCTTTTGTATTGTATATGGACGTTATGGCAGTTTTTGAGTAGTCAGATTGAAATTGATTACGGATATCCAAATACTTAGAAGTTCTAATGTGGAAGTCTCCAGTTTAAAACAGTGTATGGAGGGGAATTACACGACTTTTTATACATATATCTTTTAACAAAGAAGTTTTAGCGTCTTTAAAATAATATATTATAACGAACAGATTTAAGCAATAAAAACAATAATTTGTTATTTAAAAATATTTTCTTTATAATATGGATAAATATTAATGTGGAAAAAATAAAAAAATAATTGTTTAAATAATAATTATTTAAATGTAAGAAGCGTTGCTAGATTTTCACTTGCATGACATCATATTTAAAGAGAATTGTATAACTCATCAAACATTTCATAGATACTCTTACATCAAAAATTATGAAAAGATAAAACATCATTTTTTTAAGTCCAAGATGTTTCTTAAACTTCATTCTTTCTTACAAATATAATTTTTCAAGATTCTTATATTTTGTTTACGATTAAATTGCTTAAACAAAATTATACGGTTAAAAAATTGGAAGAAAAATCAGGAATGCTTATATATTAATTACATATTAAAACTTATTTTCAAAATTTGATCAAATTCTTATCTTGTGTGAAAAGACTGGAGAACTTCCTTAAATAAAAGTTCTTTTGAATAAATATAGATATACATATTACTTTTTTATCAATCTCAAGTTTATTTTTCTTGAACGAAAATTTCACTGAGTATCTTCAATCTTTTTTTTAAACTTTTAATGTTATTTTGTGATAATGCAGTATATAATATCTTAAATTAGGATTTTCTAATATTTAATCTACTTGAAATTGCTTAAATAAATAAAATACTTCCGAAATTGACACAAGTAATGAGGATTATTTTCTTTTNTTTTTTTTATTAAGGATGAAATCCGGCGAAGTTTAACATGTTTTTTTTTTATAGATTATTATAGTACGCGTAGACAATTGTACGATGAAGATTCGGTCTCGCCTCGGACGAAACAACCCATGTAAGTCGATAAAATTTTATAATAATTTTAAGTTTCTTTGCTGTCAATTAATATGTAACGTTTATCTTATATTATGTGAATACAGGCCGGATCCCCGATTCATTACATTCCAAAAGGAAGGATCCGTAGGTGTACGATTAAGCGGCGGCAATGAAACCGGGGTCTTCGTGACTGCAGTTCAAGCGGGAAGTCCTGCGTCGCTTCAAGGTCTTCAACCAGGGGATAAAATTTTAAAGGTCAGTTACACAACATGTGATAAGTACATATTACTACTTATTTTTCGCTAGACCATTTGAAAGCAAACTTAGAGGGTTGAAAGTTACAAGTTTAAATATAAAATTATTTTATATTTAGATAAGCAAGATCCATATTCCGAAGATCCAAAATATTATATTTATGTAATGTTTTTAAGAAAAATTAAGATTCCCAAATACATTTCGATATCTGAATATTGGAAATTTGCAAAAAAAATGTAAAATTTTCGCGACAGATAAACGACATGGATATGAAGGAGGTCACAAGGGAGGAAGCCGTACTATTCCTTCTTAGCCTGCAAGAACAAATCGATCTTATTGTACAACATCGGCGTCAGGAATATGACCAAATAGTCGCATCTGGCAGAGGCGATTCTTTTCACATAAAGTAAGTAACGTTTACAACATAAGTTAATCCTTTCAATAAAAATTATATGTTGCAAGATGTTAGAATAACTGAACTATTTTAACATAAAAATAAAATCTTATTAAATGTTATTTTAAACTATCAAAATTTTAATAACCAAAACTGTACTAAACTACAATACTAAACTTGAATTAGTACTTGAATTAGTACTTAGGTGAAAATTCACCCATAATATCATTCTAGGATTAATATAACTACAGTTTGAGTTTTAAATTTAATTTTATTAGTTAATGGAAAACGATATATTATAAATATATGATGACAACGTTTATATTTTCATAAAATGCGTAGAACTCACTTTCACTACGAGCAACCGCAAAAAGGTGAGATGAGTTTTCGCAGCGGCGACGTATTTCACGTGGTGGACACTCTTCATAACGGCGTCGTAGGATCGTGGCAAGTTTTTCGAATTGGACGAAATAATCAAGAGGTACAAAAAGGCATTATTCCCAATAAGGCCCGAGCTGAGGAGCTTGCAACCGCGCAGTTTAACGCGACGAAGAAAGAGATGAGTGCCAGCGAAAGCAGAGGTAGCTTTTTCAGGAGAAGAAGAAACAGTCACAGACGCTCGAAATCGTTAGGAAGGGTATGAATACAACGAACTCTTTTTTCATTTATATTTTTATACTTTTGTATAATCTAATATATATTTCTTATATTGCACATGGAAAAAATGGCGTTGTATTAATAGTATTAGTTTAATTTGAAATAATCTTGTTAATTCAATAACAGTATTAATTAAACAAATGCCATATCTTTGTTTTAATAATCAAGGTCTTTTCCTCAATTGTACAGTAGTATAGTTTCTGAAAAATGTCTTTGTGTCAATCATATATTTATAAATAATATTTATTTTATTTTTATTTTTGTTGTAAAAAATAGATAGATTTCTTGATAATTCAATGAATCGATTAAACAAAACGTTGACGTCGACGTTTAATTAAATCAAATGTGTTTTAATTCATGTTACAGCAATTTTTTTCAGTATTTTGTTAAAAAATATAATCGGCTTGTATTGGCATTATTTATTACATTATTTATTGATTTAATTCTTAAGAGTTTAAACATTTTATTTTATTTCGGTTTTGCTATTTTATTTTTTTATATGTAATTAGATTAAAAGGACTAATACTTTACCAATAATAGTTGATTAGATTAATTTCCATGTTCCTTCTATATTTTTTAGGACCATTGGGACGACGTGGTGTTCTCCGACAGCGTCAGCAAATTTCCCGCTTACGAACGTGTGATCTTAAGACATCCCGGATTTGTCAGGCCTGTCGTTCTTTTTGGGCCCGTAGCTGACCTTGCTAGGGAAAAGCTTCTCAAGGATTTCCCTGACAAGTTCACTTCGCCACGTAAGTAAATCATTCAGCATTAACCCATTTCTCTTCACTATCTTATTTATAGGATCTTTCCAATATTTTTTCTCCATGTGTAACTAATTATTTTTTTCAAAATATTTCTTAAAAAGAGTCAGTAACTTAAAGATTAACTGTTTATTATTGAAATGATGTATTCGTGCTTTTGAAGCAGAGTGATTGAATATTTTGTAGAAATGGAAAATCAAATGGAGGATGGTACGGGAAAGAATACCAAAACGTCTGGTATCATTCGTCTGAGCGCGATTAGGGAAGTGATGGACAGGGGCAAACACGCATTGCTCGACATCACTCCCAACGCCGTGGATCGTCTAAATTACGCCCAATTCTATCCAATCGTCATTTTCCTGAAAGCCGAGACGAAACAAATCATCAAAGAGATGAGAGCTGGCATACCAAAGTAAGAGCGATAGCGAGAAATGAGCAATATTTAATTCATCATTCGATCAAATTCTACATGCAATGTGTGATTACAGATCAGCGCACAAAAGTAGTAAAAAGCTTTTGGAGCAGTGTCAAAAACTCGACAAAATCTGGGGACACGTATTCAGCGCAGTAATCACTCTTAATGCACCGGAAGCCTGGTATCGGAAGCTGAGAGAGCTCATCGACCGCCAGCAACAAGGCTCGCTGTGGATGAGTCAAACCAAGGTAAAACAATTCGAGCCAATATACAAATTCAGGATATTTGCTATCTGAAAAAATCCTAAAAGCTTGACAGAGAATTTCTTCTTTGAAAATCATGGATTTTCATGGAATTTTATTGGTACTCAGAGAAAAACTTTTGTAATTTTATTTTTAAATTTATATTCCGTTTTTTTTCTGAAAAAATAAGATTTGAGCAAACGCTGAAATTGTACTGCAGAATGCGCTTGGTTTCTTTCTGTTTTACTTCAAGTATGGAAAATATCAGCACACGTTTCATCTATTGAAAAAAATATCTATCTGGGTGGTTTTTGATTTTCTTTTTTCTTTTCTCATCCTGTTTTCACTTTTTTCACGAATATCACAATCTTTATTGCTAGTTAGTATATATGCTCTATTTACTTTTACGGTGATCTTAGGCATAATTTCGATTCTGTTCATTGTAGCCGATATATAGCCGATACACGGTGTGGGACCTATCGCATCCGTCTGTACACGCTCATACTCCACCTCCCATCCTCCCACCTCTCACACTTCCCGACGATAACGTGTATTACGACGAGAACAAGAATCACGACGTGCTTCTGTCGCACCATCAGTCACCGATATCATCTTTCATGCGAAAATTCCCACCACTTCCACAACCACCTCTAAGCTCAGGCGTCATCCGTGAGCAATTTTTCGGCTATATATAAAGCTTGCTTGTTTTAACCCTTTAACTAATTAAGAATATGTTGATAATATATACGTGCAATATTAATATCGTAGCGCTCTTTGTCGAGCTAAGTCGCAGTATTTCATATACAGATAACGCGACATTTGCTTGTTTGCTACAACGATATAACTAAAAAATAACAAAATTTCCAATTTGAATTAAAATTTTGAAATATTCTTAAATCTATCTTGGTGGAATAATATCTGGAAGCTGATTATAAAAGATTAAAAGTATTATTAAATTATTCAGAAATATTAAATTCTTATCAGACTTCTCTCTTTTTCTCAAATAATTCAAAAACAATAATCTTTAGTTATGTCATTGTTTTAACAAATAAACGATATTAATTACTAAGAAAAAGCAAGAGCTGTAAAAGATAAAATGTAACCCTAAAGGGAATAAAGATATACATACATACTAAAAAATAGTAATTAATTCAATTAGATTATTTTGATAACAGAGTAATAATTGAGTTAATAATATATTCGTATATTCATAACAGTATATTCGTGTATGTTCGTTTATTTAAAACAGTTAAAGGGTTAACTCTGCATGCTCTGTGTATGCATATGCTCTATTTTGCATGACTACCTATCACAATGATCTATTTTCTCTTCTCACAAAATTGTCAACTTGCCGAAACTTCCAATTCCAGTGTTAACCGTTGACGTTCGAGAAAATAAGGTGTTTTCACAGTTTGATTACAATGTAATTAAAAAAGGAAAAAAATTAGTATGCATAACTTTAGTGTGTATATATATATATATATATATAACTTAATCTATAAATTTATTATACATAATTTAAAGATAAGGCTAAGCTAAAGTTTTTTCTTCTAATTAGGAGAAGAAAAGTTAATTATAAAATTGTCCGAATTTTTTTATTTCATTGAAATTGACATTTGTAAATATCTTATTTTCTTATGCAAGCTTGTTGAAAAATACTGCAATTTTTTTTCTACATATATTTTGCATGCCTGGGAATGCGCGTTTCATCATGCTATTAATTGGAACATACAACCATAGTTGTATGTTCTAAGAAAAACTTTAGCTTAGCCTTAGCTTGTATGTAACTTCTAAGAAAGCATATTACAAATTTAATTTTAATAAAAAAATGCCCATACAAATATGATATAATTCATTTATCGCACTTCATTGATTGTTAATATATCTGAACAACGTAATTCATTGTGTCGTCTGGTTATTAATGTCCATGTACGTACCGTGTGTATCGTTTGCCTAACGTGATGTCCTCTGTGCATGATCATCTACGCTCGTAGCCGGAAGAAGCCCTCTCGGATGACTTCCTATTCCCGATGACTTCTCGCCTCTCCTACGCTTCCTCTCCGGAGAGCGATCTGGAGCTGAGCCCAGCGCCTGTTATTCCTGGCACTTTGGGCCCACCATCGCGGCTAAAGAGCAGTTCCGATCCGAGCATCGCCACTCAGGATGATACTTCTGCGCCACCTCCGTACTCGACGAATTATCAGGTAATGTATACACTCTTGTAAATTTAAAAATTCTCGATTCAAATTTTTATATAATAAATATTTTATATAATCTAATTCTTTTAATTTTAATTTTATATATTGTATTAGTCTAATTTTTTTTTAAGTTTATGTTTTATTTTAATTCAGTTCTTTTTATTAAACTATTTGAATGACTTATTTCTGACTCGGTAAAAAATAATTTCTAAACGAGATTTAAACAAGCCTTTCGGTTGAAGTTTAGTAAGTTAATTTTGCAATTAATTTTTTAAACTAATAAAATGAATTTTACTAATTATTGCCTACAATTAATGAATATGTTCCTTTCTATGTAGCAATCGTTTGAGCAGCAGAAGAGAAGGTCTCAAGGTGGAATAGGGGACAGCAAGTACGGCTTTTCCTTGTCCGGTCAAAGAAGCAATCAGTCCGGCTCGCCGGAATATCTAGGCAGTTCCTTCGAGCCTAGATCTCCTCATCATAGTCCACCAGATCTTCCGCCCCGAGTCGATCGAAACGTAAAACCGATTAATCAAACGCCGCGGGGAACGATAGGGCGATCCGTTCAGGAACGTCTAGGAGTAAATAAAACTGACTCAATTCTAGATATGGGAAATTACATCAATGCGACTCCTCACAAAGCAAATGCTACATCATCCCTCGAACGAGCGCAGCCGAAAGCGGTAAGTTTCAATATTTCTTCTTTCTTAATGTACACGTTTTAATTTATGGCTCCTGGCGCCTTAGCCAAGAACTTCGCGTTGACGGTAGCGACGTATCGTCGCGGACAAAGAAGAATTAGAACTAATAGGCGTGAAACGTGACAGATTGACGATGAAATTTTGTTATGCATATTATTTCGTTATTATGTGTTTCACTGTAAAAATATGATTTGTCTTGTATTTACCAAATTGGTAAAAAATGGACCGCAAGTAAAGTTTCTTTGAATTTTATATATAAAAACACATTTTTCACTCCTTTTAATATGTAACTATCTGTGTGTTTTCCTATCTGAATAGGTTTCACTTTACATGCTTTTTACGACTATTTACTGACTATTAGGCGGAAAAAGGATAATCAAGGTCCATTTTTACAAGTGTTTTAAAGCGATTTCATTATTCTGTTTTATCAAAATTCTCTTTATTTACAAATGTCACGGCGGAAACTTTTACGCGTGATTTCTCATTTATGATTTCAATATGGCCGCGGCGAGTAGACAGAGGAGCCTTAAAATGAACTACGCTATTTGATCATAAGATACATTTATACTCTCTTATATAGGGAAGTTACGACAGCATGTCTTCATATGATTCGTACAACAATACTAACGGGAACGCCAACTACGGGATGACGAATTTGAACACATCGACAGGTCGTTTGGGCCCGAATGTACCTGATGATCTCAAGAGTAGTAATATACCGGCAAGAGCGCATGATCCATATAGATTCACTAGATCCACAGCTCAGCCCATTTCTACGCATGATGCTCTAACGCGAACCGATTATGCCAAATATAAGTATGTATTTAATACATCTAACAAACTAAAATACATTTATTGTTATACATCTTCTTTTTGATCTACAAATTACTTTCTGATATATTGATGTTTAAAATATTGATGCTTGGAATGCTATAGAGGAATTGTCATTCAAGTGATAAGTTTTAGTTTAATGCAGTTTTTCTTATTAAAATTTTGATAACTTAAAATAAGAGTTATTATGTTTAAAACAAATGTTAAAAATATGTTTTTTAGGAAAAGATTTAACATAAATTTTACATATGTAGGAGGACAACATTTGTACAAATTTATCTTTATACATATACATGTACTGTTTTTTTTCTTGTAAATATTATAAACAAATATTG
This sequence comes from Solenopsis fugax, assembly GCA_003595255.1. NCBI lineage: Eukaryota > Metazoa > Arthropoda > Insecta > Hymenoptera > Formicidae > Solenopsis > Solenopsis fugax. The sequence goes on along the minus strand of QKQZ01029396.1, from coordinate 8,992 downwards.
TGTCTTTATATTACACAGCCGATCTACCGATTACAAGTCGATACCAGTTTCGCAAAATAAACCAATGGGCACATACAAGCCGATTCCGCCTCCAAAACCGAAGAATTATAGACCACCGCAAGCGCCGCTTGGACAAACGGAGAACAACGGGAACGATGGGAGTAATTCATATCAACACTCGAAGAGTTATTCCATTGCTACGTCGCATGTGCATAATGGGGTAATTATTTTATAAATTATAAAATAATGATTACTTTTTCTTTTCTTAGTGAAAATTTTTCTAAGAATTCTTTATATGATTTTTAGAATTTCTATTTAACTTTTTAGAAAACTTTTCGATTTTTTTATACGAATTAGAACAAAAAAGTTTGTAAGAAATCTTATATAAAATTTAAAGAAATTTGAAGTATTTTTTCAAAAATTTTTATAAACTTAAAATATAAAATATTCTTAATAATATTATGATATGAAAATTTTTTTTCATCAGAGATGTATGAAGGATTCTAGGAAAGAGTAAATCTTTTTCAGCATTTGTAAAAAGTGTTCTAATATTTGTATAACAAAATTTGAAAATTTTTCTAAAAGTTATAAAATTATACAAAAATTATATAGATATACATAAATTCTGAAAATTTATGTGAAGAATTTTAAGAAAAATTTTCACCAGGGATATATATAAATTTTGAAATATTCTAAGATTTCTCGTTCCATATATTTTCTGAAGAAAACTTATAAAATTTGGAAAATTGAAAATTTAATATATTTTTCTGAAATTTTGATTAATTCAAAATATGAACAATTCTTAAAAGTATCATAAGAATCTTTTTCACCAGGTTTACATTATTATTCTTATCATTATCAATCATCTGCAATGATTCACAATTCGATGAATACCAAAACGCGATCTGATCAAATGCTGATTAATCACGAGAGCTTTGCGATTTTATGCGAATCTTTATCTTCATTCAGGTAGAAAGCAACAGCAACGTGCAGCGCAACAGTGGTCAGTATTACTACAACATTCCGCCACCTGGCCGTCACAATGAGGGCAATATCGTGAATTCGCATCACAATCTAAGTCACCTCACGCAGCCGACGCACAGCCACAGCCTCAGCCACACGCATTCTCACTCCAGCCCGCCGGTGACCACCACGCATTCCCACAGCAACAGCACCGGTCAGATCAGTCTCGGTCTGACGCACAACCGGAACAGCACGAATCACAATGGGTATATACACGGTAACAGCCACGCTCCCGCAGGCCCGCTCTATCCCTCCGTTAATCCCGGGCATAATAGAGAACCCAGCGGTCTGGACCTGGCCGGTAGCCGAGAGCAAAGAGGAAGCGCTTTTGAGCTTTACCGAAAGCCGGTTCATCATTATAATATGAGGTGAGTAGAGGCGAAGAATTCGCTCACAAGAAAGAAAGGATGCACAGCAATGAGAACGTGAGATCGAGCTTGTCCCTTACATATGGGCATTAGTATTTCTCAAACCACAAAATGGATTTTGGAATATGGAAAAAATTATCCAGTTAATTGAAAATAACAATTAATTATGTAATGTAAATCGTTCTTTTTTGTTTTTTCGAGTATACGTCGAATGTGAAAATCTCTTTTTCCAATCCCGACGAACGTAGTTCAGTAGGAATGTTATTGTATGTTGCAGTTAATGTGCATCCTAATGCAAGATATGTTATATTAGGATGAATTAACGAATCTATCGAAGTACGCAGAGAAATGAATCGTGCAATGTCGTAGACATAATTAAAAAAAATTACAATAATTCAGACATGATATCATGAAAAATAGTGTGTCTTCCGTAAAACGACAAGAAAACTAAAAACTTTTGATTTACGTAGAAAATCTTGAGACACCCCAACGGACAAAACTTTTTTTACCCTATGAGAGAAATACTTAAGCATTTTATACACTGAGAATAAATTTTGTATTACGAAATAGAAAATTTTATTATTATGATAAAAAAGGTAATGTTAAAGATTATCTTTTTCGATATGTACGTAAGAGATCTTATCATGTATTTATGTATCATCTTAAATATGATGATATGTAAATGGCGCGTATGTTGATAATAATAATATGGAACGATTCTTTAAAGACAGGTAAAAAGTGCAATGTAACGTAACTCAGTCGTCTATATGCACCAGGTGAAATCTGTACAGTTTTACTTGTATTAGATATATTTTCGCGCTTCTGCCGGAAATATAAATAACGCCAGGACAAGAGAGAAAAGGAGAATAAACAATGTTACAAACTTGTTGCGAATAATATTAACGTAAATGTTATAACGAGTATTTAAGTTCACAATACTTATCGCTTATTTTTTAACAGATTATAGAAAAAAATTTTTAATTTGTACAACTATATCTGATATGATACTGATGTATTATTGACGTATGTGATAACGATTAATAAATAAAATATCTTTATTGTTATTAAACAAGCTTATGGAGCGTGCCTGATTCTTTTGAAGGAATATTTTTATTGATGATACTAAAAAGATAATAAATAAGTATATATTAGAATGAATTAATAACAATAATAATACATGATAATATGCTGTTTAATATTATATATAACAATAATGTGACATTGTATATTATTAAATATTACTTTCATTATTATCATCAATATTATTATAAAAAATATAATTAATAAATGAAATAAAAATGTAAGACAATTATACAATTCTTATATCCTCGCAAATGATTAAAAACTATGAAGAAAGGAAATATATATATACACACACACACACACACACACACACGAATTTCATATATGATGCATATTTACTTCAAAATATTTGAAGATAATAGTTTTTTAAGAATTAAAAAAAAAATACTTTTCTTTTTTGGTCAGGCATGCCCGTGATTATATATTGTAAATCGTATTATTATACGTCATTAGTAGTAAACCAAATGGTCCTTTTAGAACTAGGGTGAGGTAAAGAGCTTATATTAATTAGCATTGTTAGGTCACAAAAATAATCTGTGTCATCGTATACCAACATACTCTTATATCACAAATTAAAATGTAAACAAATTATATTGTTGTTAACGAAGTGCGACAGAGAGTAACGTTACACACACAAACACATACACACACTGTTAAACGAAAGAGAGTAGCATAAGTAACTATAAGTGACTATAATTTGATCACTATTGACGCAATTTATCATTTATTAAATTTAATAAACAAGTATATAGTTCATCTCTCTCGCGTTACCGTAGCGCGCGAGGTTGTAGGATTTATTGTATGATGACCAATGTGATGATCCGTAAGACAGTTTGCGAGAAAAAAAGCAAAATTCAAACATAAATAGATATTTGAACGCGAACACAAATTTTGCTTTTTTTATAAAGGAATGAACGAGATGAATGTAATAAGACATGTATGATAATTCCTATATGATTAATGAATGTTTGAAGCTTAATAATTTATTTTGATTTATACCTTTTACTTCACACTCCGCATATTTTCCTCAATTTCGAACGCACACACACTTTTCGTTATTACTTATTAAATCCTTCCCTTTTTTGAATATGTTAAATAAAAAAAAAATTGTTTTTTATCAAATGTAATGTCAAAGATATATATTTCATATATTCATCTTAATGCATCTTCATTTATATTAAAAATCGCTTTTTTTTTAAATCGGTTTCGAAAAAATTGCTGTAGTCTGAAATTAAAGAACGATATCAAAAATTGGGAAAATAAAGGAATAAATGTAAAGAAACACATACAGCTGCATTTGCTTTAAAGATGTCTGTAATATTTCCATTTATTATATATTACATGGCCGTAAAGATTGCTTATTCTTGATGCAAGATAAAAATTAAGAAAACTAGATAACGAATGTGGAGCTTTAACAAAATATTCTATTATGCCAAAATATTCTATTATGCATATTCTATTATAACAAAACTGTTTAAAAAAATATCACGTTAAATCTTCTTAATGTCTTTAATGTACATGTATAATTGACTATAATTGGCTAGTCTGGCAGATGTAACAATGAAGATCCCGGCATATGTATATGTAGGTCTTTCAACAACATATATATATA
>QKQZ01029393.1:0-34608 GCA_003595255.1 Solenopsis fugax | reverse complement strand
GAGCGACTCACGGCGGCGCAGTGCGGACCTAGCGACTGTGGCGATGCAGTGCGGCGACCAGCGGCGACTGGTACGACCACTACGTACCACTAGCATGTAGCATATCATGGTGCTTTCTCTCTGTGAAAACAAATGGAAGTGGTTAGAAGTTGAGCTCCGATATCTCTTAAATTAACGTTTATTAGCAGTAATTAGTATAAAAGTAAATGCGTGCGCGATAGTTTTATTCAAAGGCTTGTGTGTATTTAATTGGAATAGTGTAGCAGATCCGTAATCGAACATGGTGCGAAGTAGCGACAAGTAAGTGGCACTCTAATAAATTGAGGTTATGACACGCATTTCGTTTTCATCCCGGATTCGTGATATCGAACTTAATTGTCGTACTAATATTCGTAGGGACAGACATCATCGGCGTAGATCAAGATCGCGATCGAGATCGAGATCGGGCGAGCCCGAAAAGAAACGACGACGCTCCAGAAGTAGGGAACGAGAAAGGGATAGAGACAAGGGACGACATCGAGAGCGGAGGAGTCGTTCGCGAGATAGAGAAAGGGAGAGGAGCGACAGGAGAGAGCGTTCCGAGAGGGACAAAGATCGCGAGAGAAAACGGTATATCCTCAAAAAAGAGATTTTAATATCTAAATTTGAAACAATTATTCATGGAGTTTACACTCTCTTCATAATTTGATTCACAATCTTTCATTCACAAATTTATGGAAGATGTTTCTCGATAACAATCGTGACATAAAATAATTCATTGACATTGATTGTTCTCGGTATGCTAGTGGAGACAGTAAAGAAAAGCGTCTTACAGGCTCGAAATCCTCGCGCTCTGGCAAAGAACGATCGAACAGGTCTCGCTCACGTGATCGAAAGGATAAAGAGAAGGGGGACAATGAGGAATTACCTTTCGATCACACAAAGTTAGACAAGGTGAGTCTTGAAAGATTACATGAAGAAAACATGAGCATTATATATGACAATTAACATGGAGCATTTAAGCTTGGCCGAATGTGAGTGCCATTGTGATTTAGAGGTCAATTCTTATGATTGTTATAAAGGTGTTGTTTATTCCTTGTCCTCTAATTTACAATATTTGTAGTTTAATATTTGTTCTCAGTTATACCAACATTTTGACCTTCGTTTGGATCACCTTTAGACTTCAAGTTTCTAACACATTTGCTGATAAATTCTTACTTAATAGCTGCACTTCTATTTTTATAATTCATGTCACAGAGGACATATATTAAACTAGAAATATTATAAATTAGAGAACAAGGAATAAACAACAACCTTTATAACAATCATGAGAATTAACTTTTGAATCACAACTGCACTGACATTTGACCAGGCCTAAATACTCCATATTAATTATTTAATTTTTAAAATAAAAGCCTGAGATACGAGCATTATATATGACAATTGATTCTATAGGAGGAAGAGCAGAAAAGACTGGAATTGGAAATGCAAAAGAGAAGGGAGAGGATAGAAAGATGGCGTGCAGAAAGGAAGAAGAAAGAACTTGAAGCGACCAAAAAAGACGGTAAGACATCTATTTTGGCAAATCTTCAGCTACCCATGAAAAAGTGGTCCCTTGAGGATGATAGTGATGAAGAGACTCCTGTGGTACAGAATAACAAAGAGGCGAAAGAAGAAGGTGTAAAGGAAGAAATTGAGGAATTGAAGGAAGAGGTAAAAGATGAAGAGGAGGAGATTGATCCACTTGACGCTTTCATGGCAGAGGTAAGTATTGCTATAATTTTATATATTCAAGTCGATTTTATGTAATACTTACATCTAATTAATTTGAATAATAGGTTCAAGAAGAAGTTAGAAAAGTGAATAAAGTTGATGGCAAAGCTTCGAAAAATGCCAACAATGGCTCTAATTCTGCATCGCAGAGTGGTGGTGTTGTCATTATGACTGGAGTAGCTAAGAAAAAAGTGCAGAAACAGAAAGGAGAATTGATTGAGCAAAATCAAGATGGATTGGAGTATTCGAGCGAAGAAGAGGGTGAGAATCTTCATGAGACCGCAGCCGGTATAGCAAACAAACAAAAGCGAGAATTAGCTAAGGTTGATCATGCTACAACAGAGTATCAACCATTCCGAAAGTCTTTCTACGTCGAAGTGCCTGAGATTGGTATGATTATATTTTGTAAATTGTTTTTTTTTGTATGAATAATTAAATGAAAAATTATATATACATAATATATACTTGCAGCAAGAATGACACCAGAAGAGGTGGAAGTGTACAAGGAAGAATTGGAAGGCATTCGCGTGAAAGGTAAAGGTTGTCCTAAGCCCATCAAATCCTGGGCACAATGTGGCGTGACCAAAAAGGAATTAGAAGTATTAAAGAAACTTGGTTATGAGAAACCGACGCCCATTCAATGCCAGGCGATTCCGGCGATCATGTCCGGTCGTGATCTTATAGGTATAGCAAAAACCGGTAGCGGAAAAACGTTAGCCTTTTTGTTACCGATGTTTCGTCATATACTCGATCAGCCGCCGTTGGCCGATGGTGATGGGCCGATTGCGTTGATTATGACACCGACTAGAGAATTGTGCATGCAAATCGGCAGGGATTCGAAAAAATTTACAAAATCGCTGGGTCTTTCGCACGTGTGCGTTTACGGTGGAACCGGCATTTCCGAGCAAATAGCAGAACTTAAAAGAGGGGCTGAAATCATCGTATGCACACCAGGAAGGATGATCGATATGCTTGCTGCTAACAGCGGACGAGTGACCAATTTACGTCGAGTAACATATGTAGTACTTGACGAGGCTGACAGGATGTTTGACATGGGTTTCGAGCCACAGGTGATGCGTATTATGGAGAATGTGAGACCGGATAGACAGACGGTGCTATTTAGCGCGACGTTCCCGCGACAAATGGAGGCGCTGGCTAGAAGAATACTAACGAGACCGGTCGAGGTACAGGTCGGTGGACGTTCTGTCGTTTGCAAGGATGTGGAGCAACATGTGGTTGTACTCGAAGAGGACCAGAAGTTCTACAAATTGCTTGAAATCCTTGGGCATTATCAAGACAAAGGCTCCACCATTATATTCGTAGACAAACAAGAGAACGCAGATACGTTGCTCAAGGATCTCATGAAGGCTTCGTATTCTTGCATGTCTCTTCACGGCGGTATAGATCAATGTGATCGAGATTCAACTATATTGGATTTCAAAGCAGGACGAACAAAATTGCTTGTGGCCACATCTGTCGCTGCTAGAGGCTTGGACGTCAAGCACTTGGTATTAGTCGTCAATTACGATTGCCCTAATCACTATGAGGATTACGTGCACAGATGTGGTAGAACTGGTCGGGCCGGAAATAAAGGGTAAGATAAATTGAATTTTTTGAATTTTTACAATATGAAATAATCTTTTATTTTTAATTTATTACATGTAGTATTTCACCGAGACTCTCGAAAAAATCGAGACTCTCGTCTCGTCTCGATTTACTTATGAATTATTACTATACTTCTTATGTGTTAATATATAAAAGTTTACAAGAGAAAAGATAAGGGTTGGATAAGATAATATATATTTTTTTAACTAAATTAAGTTAAAGAGTTAATGGCTAATAAAATTAGTTACATTAAAAGTTATATGAACAAAAAACTAACTAGTTAATAGTTACATTAAGACTCAATTAACATAAGTTAAGTTAAAAGTTAATTTTAAAAAGCATCATTCATATTAAATTAGAAATTTGTAAGTTTTTAAAATTGGATTACTTAAAACAATTATAATGGATCATCAAATAAATTTATTTTATTTCTAAATTGGGTTTATATTAAATAACAAAGAAATATTGTTTTTTTTATGTATTTTTTTTTAGAATTTATTTATTTTACTTTTAAATTTTTAACTTAGGAAAAAGATTAATAATAGCTCAAAGTTTGTTTAAAAAATAACTAGTTAAAGTTAAAAGTTAAATCATTTAAAATTAACTAGATTAAATTAAAAGTTATAAACTTTTTAACTTTATTATTTAACTTTTAACTTTTTAACTAGTTACTACCCAATCCTAAAAAATGTTATCAATAATCTACTATGCATAAATAGATAAATAATGCGTGATTATTAGTACCCATACTTACATAGTTTTTTTGGGACTTAGATTAAAAAATGATCAACGGGTTGAACAAATGACGAACAGTGACAGATTAAAGTTTGTTTTCCGCCTAAATATCTGCCCACGGCGCCCACACAGTCTCCCGCCTAAATATCCGTGATGCAATGTAATCACGTGACGAGACTGAGACTCGATTATCGAGACTTTTCCGAGATCGAGACCAATCGAAATCTCGCCTCATCTCGAAAAAGAGAAACAGTAATTACGTGTTTTTTCTTCAGATATGCGTACACTTTTATTACATCGGAACAAGAACGTTACGCCGGCGATATTTTACGTGCGTACGAGTTAGCCGGTGTACCCGTCCCAGAACCTTTACGTCAATTATGGGAAGGTTACAAAGCCCGTCAAGCCGCGGATGGAAAGAAAGTTCATACTGGTGGTGGATTCAGTGGCAAAGGATTCAAGTTCGACGAATCGGAGGCCGCATTGGCGAACGAGAAAAAGAAATTCCAGAAGGCGGCCTTAGGATTGCAAGATTCCGACGACGAGGACATAGAAAACGATATCGATCAACAGATCGAGAGTATGCTGGCGCCTAAGCGAACAGTTCGTGAAATAGCCAAACCGACTGCGACCAATATTTCCGTGCCCGGTCAACCAATACCTAGTGCCACTGATAAGTTGGAATTGGCCAAAAGATTGGCGTCAAAGATAAATATTGCAAAGAATCTGGGTGCCGAGGCGAAAGGCGCTACTCAACAAGCAGCAGAAGCCATACTCAAGGGTGCAGGACCTACGAATCTTATTACGGTAAAATTCTAGTTTTTGTTCAAATATTACTATAATAACTTTACGATAATGTAAATAAATATATTTTTTTCTTTTACACAGGCAAAGACAGTTGCGGAACAGTTGGCGGCGAAGTTGAATACTAAATTAAATTATCAGCCGCGCGAGGAAGATCTCGTGGAAAGCGATGTGGAAACGGGCGAGCAAACATTCCGCAAATATGAAGAAGAGCTCGAGATCAACGACTTCCCACAACAAGCGAGATGGCGAGTCACGAGCAAGGAGGCTCTTGCTCAGATCTCGGAATATTCTGAGGCGGGTCTGACAGTGAGAGGAACGTATATCGCGCCTGGTAAAACGCCACCGGAAGGCGAGAGAAAGTTATACTTGGCAATAGAATCGACGAGTGAGTTAGCGGTCAGCAAAGCCAAAGCGGAAGTGTCTCGACTCATCAAAGAAGAACTCATTAAACTACAAGCGTCTGGCGCTCATACGGCGTCGCGAGGTCGATATAAAGTTTTATAAAGTTTTGAGATCATTTTGATGAGATATGCTGAAATAAGGAAATCATGTCTTACACAGGATGCATAAGGTAAAAATTTAGAAATTTATTATACATGCAAATGACTGTTTTTAACAGACAGTATAATAACAAAATATACTTAACGACTATGAGAGCATTATTTATATCATTGGCACAAACCACTGCAGGCAATCCATGTTTTTTCGCATATTTATAAATAAAATGCGAAGTATCCACATTGTTCCCTTAAAGAGTTCTATTATTTATATATATATATATATATATTAATTTATTATATAATAAAAATTCAAATGCATCTACACAGTGTATATGTAAAAAAAAATCATACATTCATAGTAGTTGCATTGTTAATAAAATCCTAGATTGATTTTTATCAGTAAAAAATTAAAAAAATAAAACTCGAGAATTAGATTAATTTCTTTGAATGACGCTTTAAGATTTTGCATAAAAATAACATATGTGAACACACAATATACTAATGTCGATCAATATGTCTGGTACATAACTTAAGAATTTACAAAGAGTTTACTTTTTATTTATAATTTATAATATGAGCAGTTCTTGATTACCCGCAACGAATTTACGGATTACGCGCACAGGAAATCCTATATTTTTGTACATCTACTCTTATTATACACTCTTTCGTCTTTGGCAATATTAATTGATAACTAAAAATACATTCTGCTGTATGCTATTAGAAGGCACTAGAAGAATCACAGACACGAGACACGCTGTAGACATTCGTCGCCGCGAATGGCATCGCGATTAGGTAAAAAAACGTTTTCAATGCCAAGAACGAGGCAGAAAACGAGATTAATCGCTCATAGCTACAACTATCCCTTGACGATAATAAACCTCGGGTATTTTCACGCGATCAGTTAAAAATATATCTTTAAATATTTCGAACTGGTCGGAATAGGCAGTGTATTTCGTTTTCGTTTTGGCATGATTGTAATTCAGGATAAAACATTTAGAAAGAAAGTGGTAACGACAACCATCGCGAGCCAAGCATAAATTTTCATGGCACTAGAAACGTAACCATGTGCCACTTCGGCTCTGGTTAGCGAACCCAAAGGAACTTCGGCCGCGATCCGAGAACTCCTCTCCGAAATCCTGGTAACGAGCTTCTCTGTTTCCGTCACGCAAGCTCGCAATTGCAGCGCCGATAACTTTTTGGTAATGGGTTGTACGATGATGAAGATATCGCGATCGGGCGTCATCATGCCACGAATAGCGCATTGTGCCACTTGTAATTGGCGACTTAGAGCAACCAGGAGAGCCTCTAGGGTGACGGAATCCTTGTCAGTTTCCTCATCCATCATGTAATAGATCCTATCCAGCTATTAAAAAAAAAAAAAAAAACAAATGTTCAGAAAAGAGTAACTCATCCCATTAAAAATTTATACGACTTGATCAATATTATGATTTACAAAAATATATCTCTCGAAACAACGCGAAAATTTAAAAGATAATTTGAAAATTAAAAGATATTTCATTTGGGAGTATCTACCTGTTTCTTCGAGTAGAACAATCTTGCCGCTCCCCCGCAGACAGGGCAACAAGCACCGGGAGGGGTGACTCCGATGCAATACGGTTCCTTTAAGGTAGGACATTGCACAGCGTCGCCGCAACGAGGTTTCGCTTGATCCCCTATGAGACCGACGGCTACGCAAGGGCCTTGGTAATCCACAACAATTTTTTCGGCCCAAGCGGCACATTCGTTAATATAAACCTCACCGTTGATGCCACACACTGGACCTCGAAGACTGCACCCTTTCAGACAAGGTCCCCTGTAACTCAGGGTGGCTCCAGCTCGAATCATCGCGCATACGGAGGGGTATTGACGATTTTCCCGGTCACAGACCGGTCCGCTGGACTCGTCGCGCGGATTGCAGTCTATTGGCACGCACTCGTATTGCAAGCACGGTTTGTTCAAACGATATAGACAGACTCTAGGTCTACGGACACATTTCTCCGAACTGTCGCAAGGATTGGACATACAGGGATCTCTGCTGGAACAGCTGCCGAACTTTACCTCGGTGGCTGATAACTCGGCACACTTTGCCAAGCATGCAGATGCGAAAGTGAAACCCAGTCTACTGCAAACTGGAACGTAATGAGGCGGACAGTCACAGGGCAAGGACGGTACTCGCAGCTCGCCGCAGCTCCTTTTGGAGCACGTGAATTCGCCTTCAAAGCAGTGACAAGGATTGCACTCAAGATAAAAGCTGGCCTTGTGTTGAATGAATCGATCATGCACCCAACAGGATTTGAAATTAAAGCAATTGAGCGTGCGGCACTTTTCCAGACCGCGTGTAGTGCACTGACAGATGTTGAGGCAACCCTGCTGATCAAATCGTGGGATCTGGATCCAAGATCCGACCGGCACTAATTGCTTTGACATCTCGCCGAGGGAACAAGCCGGCACGCAACGATAGATCTTGGCGCTGTTCGGTTGGAGCACGCAGAGCTGGCCCTGCGAGCAAGGATTCTGCTTGCAGGGCGTCGTGATGTCTTCATCAGGATGAATCACAGCTTGGTCGTCCTGTGCATTATTTAGGAACGGTCTTAACGAGACGCATGGCGCGTCCGGTCTACCCGGCGACAACTTAGCGCACAGAGTAACCGCCGTATGAGGTCCAGTGAGCGCGCTCCAGTCCACACAGCTTGCCATCAGCTCTAAACAATCCTCACGACAGAGTCGCGTCTCGTGGATTCTAGTCTCACAAGGTCGCAGTTGCTGAAGACAAGACGCTGCACGTAGAGTCTCTATCGGGCAGGAAGGGGCGGCACGTACAGGCACACCTAATCCCTGAATAATATCTCCTCTGGACCACTGATCAACTTCATACTTCGCCAAGTCGTCGGCCGCAGTCGTGCACGTTCTAACAAGAAATTAAGTATTCAATTTTAACCAATGCAAGTCTTATAAGGTCGGTATTCATAGTCCGTTCTTATATTTAAGATCGTCTTAAGTACCATCTTAAGATGCCAACCAATCAGAGAGCCGTATCAGCATCTTAAGACATTACTTAAGATGATCTTGAAACAAGAATCGACTATAAATACCGGCCTAAGAGACCTTAAATTTTGTCACTTGGAACTAATTCATGAATGGAGTTTATGAACTTATCAATGAAATTCATTCAATCATTAATTTTAAAGATCAAATTTCTAATTTGTAAACTATTGATGTGACCAGACGTCACGATTCATACCTGAACAAGTTCGTAGGTCTGTCGTTAAACCGTGCACAATAAGATAATCCGGAACAGCCCATCTCGCAGGAGTCATCGGCGTCTTCGAGACACCTCCTCAATTCACCTTCTAAACTGGATGAGAGGCACAGTGCGTCCAGTTGTGGCAAGGCGGTCTCCCAGTCTGCCTGGAAGGCCCGCCAGCACAAAGTCTGGCAGGAAGGCCTCGTTGCTTTCGTGCAACACGCCAGTTTGCCAGCGTCCAAGGGTAATCGTGCCGGCTTCGTCGAACCCGATTTAAGCAAGCAGCTCCACATCGGCGACTGTGGTAACACGGGGCTGCACTTTTCCGCCAAAGCGTCCATGATCTCCTGATCAGTCGTCGCGGTGTGGAGAGTTCTGCGACACGTATCCAAGCACACTGGAGTCGTGGCTTCCTCGCAACAATGCAAATCTGTAGAGATAGAATCAACTAAATTCGATGATACCTTGAATAACTGAACTGTCTCAACAAATGTCAGGTCAACTAATGAACGATTAATTAAAGTATATTGATAGATAAATTAATTTTCTTGTTAAATTATTTTTATAAAATTTTGAAAAATTATGATACTTTATAATGCTTCTTTTTTTTTAAAAGACGTAATTATTTTACTACAGGAATTAAAATTAAATAAATTAAAATTCGATAATTATTGATGTGTCTACTCTATATCAAGATCGAATTATGATTCTTTGTAAAATGTTAACTAACGTTGTTTCGGATCCTCGGCGTGCTTCATTTCGGCTACGCTTTTCAGGCACTTGGGGACCTGATGGAAGCAGCCCTTGCTGCTGTACAGCTTCAAGTTAGATTGCTTGCTAGGCTTGTAAAAGATATCCTTGCAGATAGTCCTGCATGTATCATTGGAAACATTACTACAACATCGTTCGGCCTCCTCGCGTTTTTCCAGACAAAAGAAAAACTCAGGTTCGTCGCTCGGTCGGCAGGATTCATTTAGATCGTTTTTGGAACCGGACATAGCGCATGTCGTGCGACACGTTGGATTTTGAGCGAGACGGCAGCATCCTCGACCCGTCCAATTTTCGTTCCTCTTGAGCTCTATAAAAATCGAAATAATTTGATATTTTACGGCAACATCATTGCACACTTGAGTACCTAAGAAATACCCAGAATGCTTACCATTTAACGTCGTGTTCACACAGGACCAAAAATCCAACTGAAAAAGAAAAGATTCGAACGTGAGGAAAGACAGTTGCAAAAAAAAGAGAAAAGAAAAAGAAAGAAAGGAATGATGAAGAAAGTGAAGTGGCACAATCGACCTGATCGCGCGACCGCGAGTCCCGAGATCATCTTTCATAAAATCGTCACGTGAAATGAAAAAACGTGGATCGCATTACAAACATCCTGAACCGTTTAAGGTGCCTATTGTCGGGAGGCTTCCGATCCAGATCTGAGCTGAATGGAGAGAATAAGCGAGTGTCGATCGCGTGGGATCGAGCCTTAGGAATAAAAATCATGTGGTAACTCACCAGCTCCATGGAACAAAACTCCAGTAGACGTTGAGTAGCGTTTTCTCTCGCTTCGATCTCGGCGCCCAGGACTACCAAGGATATCTGTACAAAATTATGACGAAGTTACCTAAACGAAAATATTGAAAATTGCGATAAAGTTACGATTCTATTATCGCACGAATAAAAATCATTTCAGAACGTCGCGGCTTGGAAATCTAAAATTACTTTCGACGGTAAAGTATAAATGATAATAAAGTGGCGACAGACGAAACTCATTGCATAAATGTGTAAATTATTTCGACGAATTGGATTTCGAAGCGTTAACCACTTAAACTGTCGACTGACTCGGATCGGGACTTCCTAAATTCGAAATGCGCTGCAGCGCATTAGGGGCCATTAAAAATCAAGGACACGAATGCAACACGCGGGTCCCGCGATTTCCTGTTGCCCGTCACTGAATGACAATCGCCCTCGGGGCCAGATATCGTTCGCGCGTTTCGTTCTCATCCCGAATTCAATCTGTGTCCTCCGCGAGGACACGCCGGATCCACTTGGTATGTCCATCATGGTCAAGAGTTACGACCATCCATCAACATGCGGTGGGTCCCGACGGGCGCTGGCGATAGGCCCAGTCAAAGGTCATACTCGACCGCGGAACGTAAATCATCGATCACTTGTTCATATACTTTTTTAGCAATTTTTTTTTAATTAATTTGCAACTTTTACCAAAACGATAAATCGTATTTTTGTGAACATAATAATGCGCTGCAAATAAGCTACGTTAAATGTGTTTCTGATTGCATTTTTATTAATTTCTTCACTATACGAAAAAAAAAAAAAGAATTATTTTCCAATTTAATAATCTGAAAATAACTCTTTAACTTTCAACCAACACTTTGGATAATTCCAAAATATTTCCGCCAAGTTAGGCTATTGTAAATGTTAGAGGTGAAAGTGAAGCTGAGAAAACGACGTACGTATTTCCGTCGCGGTATATTCTGGGAGGTATGCGCAGCCGGGTCACGTCGCCATGTTGAAAGGGTGCATTTTCCACTGGCAAATTTTTCGCAGCGCTTTTAACGCGAAGAAACACGCTAATGATGACAAATTTTTATTTTCTGCTAAAAATACGTTTAATGAAGTTCACAATTCTCGAATAATAATGAATGGCAGGAAATGAGATGGACGCATGAGAGAAATGCAAAATAACTTCACCACTTCTCTGTTTTCGATATCGCGAATGAAATTGACGTTGGAAAATACTGTCATTCGCAAAAATCTAAAATGAACGTTACTTCGAAGCTCATATAACTCGGACCAGATAAATCAGACCTCGACGGCTTCCGAGCGAGATCAAAAGATACCGAAATAGAGCCACGAGCTTTCATAATTTGCCTCGTGCTCTCATTTGTCGAACTCCCGAACGATGCCACAAACGACTGTGAGGTGTCGGTCGGCTAATTAAATTGGTAGTTATCTGCAATTCTCTTCGATACAACGAACCACTGAATCATTCAGCTTTTATAGAGATCATAAATAATATCGGTATGCTTTCAAGTTATTTGGCACAAAATTTTATTATATTGAGTTATCTTTAACAAAATTTACATTTTACAAAATGTTTTACATTAACAGAAGAAAATTACGATAATTTGAAAAAAAAGACTAGCTCGTCGAAAATGTATTTTCTAATGCGAATGAAGAAGCAACAAAAATACTGTTGACTCAAATAAGAAGAAGAGAAAAACCCACGTGTTCTGGATAAAGAAACGTCTTCCTGTCCACCTCAAGAATAACTTGTCACATATCTCAGAGCTTTCGTCACGATTTCCGGTTATTTCGCTGCTAAATGGCCAAGAAGGAAACGCTCATCTGTAGTCAAGCAAGACGATCCGGAGAGACAGCTTTGTCAAAGTTTTTCTGCACCTCGCGTTGTGTCTTGCCTCACATTTTATATATATAAAATTGAGCAATATCGCTGAGATAAAAAATATTAAGAACGGCGAGAAGATTCATGTCAAAAAGATTTTGTAAGAAAACTTCGCTGGATATCTTTATAATTTTACAATTGTCAAAGTTTTTCTGCACCTCGCGTTGTGTCTTGCCTCACATTTTATATATATAAAATTGAGCAATATCGCTGAGATAAAAAATATTAAGAACGGCGAGAAGATTCATGTCAAAAAGATTTTGTAAGAAAACTTCGCTGGATATCTTTACATTTTGGATTCAGGCGTTTTGAAGGATATTGATATCACGAATAAATTCATCGCGACCTCCGCGGCAATAAAATACCCTTTATGGTATACCCCTTTATTTACGAGATCTCTCCGTGTGCACCATTCCGTAATCAGAAATCAACAAAGGGTTACCCGAAGTACGGCCCCCCTCTCTACCCTACCCCGAATAAACTGCGTGGAGACACGATATCATTGATAACGCACGGTACGTCCGCCGTGTTCAACGCGTCAATTCGTAATATTTGCGTATGAATGAGCCCGCGGGGCGCCCCGGAGGGATCTCCGCGTAAATCTCGCAGCGGGCACCCGGTGTCTCCGATATTATCTTCGAAAGAAGAGGCCCCCGCAGTCACCTCTAAAGAAGCTGCAGCCGGGACGCACCCCACGTCGAGGAACCCTCATCGAAGGAAGCAACGAGGTATCCTCCTCGTCTTTTTTTTCCACCTATCCATTTCCACTCTCTTCTCTCTCCCTCTAACGTTCCATTTTTATTTCCCGGATCCTAATATATCCGTGGACACAACATATTTCGTGTCCTTTATCGTCCCGGGTTCGGCCCACGGATTATTTATCAACCGCGCGATATCTCGCATCCGGACGATTACGCCGTCGAGATTGTCTTTTTGAAATTCCCACGGGGCTCCTCCTCCCGCGCATAATTAATAGATTCCGCGGCGTGGGGCCGCGACTAACTTCTTATCGCGATGAAAAAGAACCAGATGTATCTTCATACAGTCTCGAATGTTAATTTTGAATTTACAATCCCGATTTTTTAGCGAATCGCTCGGTACTTGGATCACGATCATTCGCTTTCAATGTAAAATCTTTTATTAATTACATGTTGTCTATAACTTTGTGTATACTACATGATTGTATAGGCACAAGCATGTATTAATCATGAATATAATGGTCAGTCTGGCACACTAAACTTACAATTAGCATTGTGTTTATTCTCGGAATACGAGAATTTCAAGAGGTTCTTGTAAGATCTCTTGAAGCGATGCAAGAGTGCAGTATACTGTAGATACTTATTTAAAATGCGTACCTTGGAGCACACATTCCGACAAGAACCAGCAGCCAGCGTACAGCAGGACATCTCTGCAACAGAAACGGAGGACAGTTATTAGCTTCGCGCATCAAGAAAACAGATGGAAAGTATAATCGGATGAACCTCGGTCACGCTCTCGAGAACCTTTCCTCCGGCTTTTCCGCCGACACGAAACAGACTCGTGTCCTGCATTACGTCAATATAAAAGAGGCAGAGAGGAAGGGAAAGGATCCGTTTTCAAGAGTCTACACAAGGGGCACGTAGTGTCAAAACTTTGGACCCCCGAGGGACCTCACATATAGTTTAGATTCGAAGACTCCGACTTACAAAAACAAAAATCGGAGCTCGCACACATCTTATTCTCTATCCTCACTTATTGTTGGTTTATTTATATATTTCATCTTTTCTTTTGTATAAAATTACAAAAGATAACTGTTAAATTTGTAATGTTATTTTCAATCATGCAAATAGGCCGCTATTTCTTCTATTCAACAATTTAACTGTGAAGTTAAACAATTTAATTCAAGAGATGTTGAATTTGAATTGAATTTAGTTCATTATTTACTGGGCTGGGCAAAAAGAATTTCAAATACAAAATATTGGCAATTAATATTTGAATTACAAAATACAAAATCTTTCGATTTGAAACACAAAGTACAAGCTTGTATATTTTGTATTTCAAATCGAAAGATCGCCAGTATTTTGTATTTTTTATTTAATTCAAATACTAATTGCCAATATTTTGTATTCTGTATTAGAAATATTTTTTTTCCCATCTCTGATTATTTACTAGATATATATTGTACATTAATATGAACGCTACTTACTTTAAAGCTAAGCAATTCAATCTTAAAAATGGGTTGATAAGATCAAAGATTGACCTTTTAACTACATGTTTTATGTGTGACAAAATAAATTTCATCACACATAACAATAACGAAGTGCTATTTAACGCAAGCAGAGAATTGATTTACATCTGATTCTTTAATATTTAACAGTGTATCCTTCTCTACATTTTTACAACGCAATTTTACATTCATCGCCGCGATAACATCAATTATTGCACAGCCGATCGACAGTATTTACGTAACATTTTTTAATAGAACGTAAAATAAAGTAGGACAGAAGTTGAAACGTTCGTCGCGGACGTTTCTCTCGCCGGCGGTCTTAAATATTAAAGTTTCCGTTCCATCTAGCGATTGCAGTGGCGTGCAGTCGAGAAACATTCCGTGTGCCCCCTTTCTTCCCAGCGTCTTCAATTATTAAACGACCGGGAGGGGAAATGTCCGGCACGTCACTTGGATCGAACAATCGAATAAGATATCCTGTCCTTCGCTAAGAGAGCCTTCCTTCGCATTTAACAACGAATTTTGAGCTCGCATGCCGTTTCGAGAGAAAGATTAATTTTCAAGTTTCAAGCTTATCGCGTCGATGGACAGTTTGTTGCCCTTACAACGCCCCGATTGTGACGTAATTGCACGTAATGCACCGTGCACGTCGGGGCGCGCGTTTTATTCCTGTTTCTATATTTCGTGAATGGTTGTCAACGGCTCCTCCCAAACGTGTCAACGTTTGACGTGAAAGATCTTTAACGACTTTACGGGGTTAACATGCGGGTTCGATCAAAGTGACTCGTGTGAAAGGGGCCTTTTGAATGGCGACTGAAATCGTAAGGGCCGCCGACCGCGCCGACACGTATGCACTGCGTTACAATGAAGCTAATAGATACCAATTAACAGCAAATTGTGGCTCCCTCCCTTTCCCACTTCATTTCGAAGAACCGTTCGATTCCGATTACGTACGCAAGTGTAGAGTGAACTTTTCTTTTTTTTTTTTTTTTACAATCTACATAATCTCCGGAGCAAATCAAATTGGACACACTGAGCGTATTCGTAATACAAAATTTTCTAGAAATATCATCTCAAGTATTCATTTGTAAAATTGTGTATTAGAATGCGGGATGTTGTTTGCATTTCACGACATCTACGAAGAATTACAATTACGCCCATATATTCGGGAATGGAGAATATCAGTCGCGCTAGGGATCGTTTGCATTCCTAAGCAAACAGGAGGGTGCTCGAGGAACGTTCTCCTATTACAGTATAAATTACGAATGTTTGGCCAGATATCGGTTTCGGTCACCAACACCTGGCACTTATCCGTTTGTCACCGAGTTATTCATGCCCGTTCCTAAAATATATCAGCGGCGGGATGATTTGTGGAAGTTGAATCATATTCTCCCGCGCTCTCAACACGGTTTACTATTATAGAGCGTCGAAAGTTCGCCGCGACTTCGACCGCACTCGGAAATTTTATTTTATTCCGTTTCTCGTTTTTCTTTCTTTTTTTTTTTTTAAACTCATTACGCATGCAAGTGCATTCGCAACCACCTCGCCGTCGTAAAAACTCGCGCGGGTCGTTTGAGACGGGCCTTTAATCGAATCCTTGCCACAAAGGGCCTTGACGTTTCCACGTGAAATTCGCGGCGACAAGTGCGTCGCGTCTTTAAACGCGGCCGTTTTGTGGCTCCTGTTGCGGACGACACAAAAATAGCCGGCGTCGTTCGCGGCCATCCGGCGTTTACACCGATCTAAACTGCGGGGCCCCCTTCACTTTATCCCACCCGTCGTGCGTTACCCGAGAAGCCGAAATGTTCGTGACTTTGACGGGAAACATCGGATCGACAGACGCAATTCAAATCGTGCGCCTTATATATAAACGCAGTACTGAACGTTTCAGAGCCGTCGCATTATCGAGGAAAAGAAATTGTACGTAGAGAGAAAGTATTCGACAAGATAAGAGACGGTAGAGATGTATAATAATTGAAAGAATTCTATTATAACAAAAATCAAACCAGTCTAAAAAATTAAATTTTCATAAAACAAAAAATTTTCCAGTTTCAAACGTTTATCGTACAAATATTATAATTTTTCTTCGAACATATAAGAACAAAGTTGTAGGCTTTGTAATATTTTTAAGAGAAAAGACTCCATTTAAAAGAAGAAAGTGAAAAATCTCTAGATTCGTGTTTAGATCTTATGAAAATATTAGTAATGATAAAGGAACAAAGAAATATTATTTACAATATAAAACAATAATTATCTCTCTTTTTATCTATAAAATTTTATAAATTGCTCTTAACAAAAACATTCTTTTATATTTCTCTTTATATAAATATAATAATTTTTATCTGAACATATAATAGATAGAAGAACAAGGTTCTAGACTTTGATTAATATTTTGAGAATTTATTAAAAAAAAAAAAGAAATGAAAAATCTCTGGACTTATGTTCGGTTCTTACGAAAATTTTAATAATGATAAAGGTGAACAAGGAAATATTATTTACAAAACAAACTGCTCTTAACAAAAACATCCTTTTATATTTCTCTTTGTAGAAACAATAATTTTTCTCTGGATATATAATCGGTATAAAAATAAAGTTTTATCTTTAACTAACATTGTGAAGATCCATTAAAATAATAATAATAATGATCATGATGATAACAATAATAATAATAAACCTCTGGAAGTCATTTCTTTATATTTCCCTTTTTCTGTTTGATTCTTGTTAGAACAAAATTATTCACTATGTGACGCTACTGATAAAAAATTATTTGGCGCCATAATTCAGATTTAAGAAAGAATGGACTTGTTTGTTTTCCGTAAGAAATCCTTCAATTATATAATTTACGATAATGCAGTAAAAGTAGACTTCACGAGAGGAGTAGACGGCGATGTGCCGAGAAGTGACAAACAACGCCTAATAAAGTGGACCATTCAATTTGACTAATACAAAATTCCACGGAGCGGGACCAGTGGCATTTTAAACGCCATTAATGCGCCTGATGAAGCGGGGGAGCTCCGTCTGTAGTCTGTAGTCTCTCTCTCTCTCAACATTAGCATAACAAAATAGGAAACGCAACCGCTTGCGACAACATAATACTCGCGAATCCTTCCGAGAACGATCGGTCTGTGTATGTGTGTGTGCCCGTTCCGTGGATTACACGTTGCACGATCATAATGCCGTGCCCCGGGGACGTGTTGTAAATTTAATTCGACGTTTTCTCTTGTGGCTTTGTTTCTTGCTTTTCTCCTCTTTGTTTTTCAAACGTCGTACGCGCCTAATGCACACCGATGCCCCGCGCCGATAATGACAGATTTCATCTGCAGTAAATCCGTCTGTGCGCCGTAATCCTCAAACGGCTCGTCTAAATTTACACGCGGTGCATGCGATATTTTGCATAGCAGTTCCTAAGCAAATCTCTAACGGGAATCTACATCGTAAAAATATTGTTATTCGCGTGTCTCATAATCGCGATGGGAGGTAGCGCGGACCACCTCGATCGCCCGCCTTATTAAATCGGGATCGCGACTGATATCGATAATGCATCGCGTTATCTGCGCAACGCACATCTTTTACGTACCAATATCACTTATGTGCCCCGCGTGTCCGATCGCATCCTGTCCGGTTCGGATGTACGATCGGTATGTCGGTCCACGCGTGCCAAGACAATAAGCGTGTCTTCACGCGCGTAATTTACGACGAATCGACGACGTTTCTCCGCTTCGCCGCGAATCCTTCTCGGAACGAGGCGAGCGCGTTTCCTCAACGAATTTAAACGAGCGACCCGAGGTGACGTCGATCGACGGGAATGTGTCGTGCAACATTCGTTCCCTCGCGCACGCTGTCCGGCTCCGTATGTATATACGATCCGCAACAACGGAGTTGCATACACGGCCGCATAACTGCATTCGCAGCTGCGTCTTTCGGCTGCGACATCATCGTAAAAAAGAGAAAAAAGAAAAACTCCGTATAATTCTGCTACATTGCACTCAGAAAAAAAATATCAGCAACTAGAAATTTATGGCATTATGCTTCATTTAAAAAAATAGTTGTCTTAATTAGAAAAATGTAATTGTCATAATTTATGAAAGCAGTCCATATACATAACTATGTAGTGTAATTAAATCGCTATTTCACTATCAAGTGAACACGTGGAACAAGTATCTAAAAATTTAGCTGGATGCAGATCTAAAAATAATTTTGTTAAGCCATCAAAATAATTATGTTAGACTCTCAAGCTCATTGCTAAAATGTCAAAAATTATTGCAGCACTGCTCATCATGCCTGCACATTCGTCATAATTAATTTTGATGGTCCAATAAAATTATTTTCAGATCTGTGTATCCAGCTAAATGTTTAAATACTTCAGTAAAATTATTCTTTTCGTGCATAAATTGTTACAGTATGTATATATTTTTTTTTACCTTAGTACTTATTACTTTGTAAAACTAATGACAAAGTACTTAAATTTCCGAGTTGTAAAATTTATAATTGCCAAAACTATTTCGTTTTCTCTCAGTACTATCAACAGATATGACTTATCCGCATGTTGACTCCAGAAAAAACTTCTTGAGAAATTGCAACGACAAGTCGATATAATAATTTTATCTCGAGGCGTCACAGTTTTGAGGCAAACACCAATTTTCTCTGCAAATAAGGATTTCAAATAGGGGAAAAAAAATCTTTCTTTGATTGCGAATAAAAAGACGGAATTAAGACGAGTCGAGAGGAATTTATTCCCGCAAAATTGAATGCTTAATCTTCGCAAGATAAATGAATTCTGCAGAGACCGAATAGAATTGAGTTTAAAAATAAATATTCCTCTCGAATGAAAGACGTTCCATCCATGCTGTTCTGGCTGACACTCATTAATCGTGCCATAATCAATTCTCCCGGCCGTCGCGAATCCATACCTTTCGCAATCTGTCGGCCATTATCGGCGATTACGAACGCGCCGCGTCATTATCCGCAAATATAGGCGCGATAATCCTCGCGAGGGCATAATTAGATGCTGCCGGCAGGCCGACGATGCGCGCACGTAGCCGGAGAAATTGTACTGTACGTAATTAATACAGTCATCAAGCTCGCGTCTGAGCATTTTATGTGCGCGAAGAAGAGAAAGAGAAGGAGGAAATCGGCAAGCGGGGATCGTCGGCAGGGGGAGGGATGAGATAAGGAGGAGGGAATCGAGATACGTGTCTCTCGACATGTTTTTATCCGGCGTGAAGCTGTCACGGGGGGGTTTTATGTGTTTATTTATCTCTCCTCTCGTGCAGTACACACCGTGAGCGGGTATATATCGACAGAAGAGTACATATAAGTAATCTTCATGGTGAAGTCTTTCAGATGCTTCTGGCAGTCCTCTCTTTTAACCCCTTCGTTTTCTCTCTCCTTCTCCTCTATCTTTCTCTCTCTGTCTTTCCAGATCTGCTTCCTTTTTTTTTTTCCTCACAAAAAGTTTGCGACAACCGGTCCTCCGGAGAACACCATCGGGTGTCGCTGTAGAATCCACAAAAAACCCTCCCGGTTATCTCCCTAATTACGATCAACGTCTCCCACATTGTAGCGCGAGCGTGCGATCAGTCTTTTGAAATTGATATAGTAACCATGACGATTCACTTCTTTATAGTCCTTCTGATTAATTGTTTTTTTATCGTCAGATTGTACTTGTAGGAGAAGGTGATATTCCTTTGACCAAGTTATTCTGTGAAATTATCTACTATATTTGTAAAAGTAAAAATATATAGTTTGTAGTTTGATAAAATACTTTATAACTCATAATTTCAATTTATAATAAGAGCTGTGTTTAAAGAATTTTATAGAATTAAAAAAATATATTTTTAAAATTATACAAGAATAAGATTTTGATCTTCTATCCTGGGTCTGTCATCGGGTCTGTCTCGATTTGAACTGTTTATAAAAAATAACAATATAAATGTCCAAAAAGTTTATATTAATGTTAACACTTGAAAGAATATTTTAAAATTGTTTTCGTATTTTTAGACACCAAAATAAAATTTGTACAATGAAAAATGTCAAAATTGGACAAAGGTACACTAGCTTCCCCTATATTTGAAATGTGAAATCGTCTTATCGCAAAAATAATATTTATTATAGAAACACAATTGTCACGAACGTGATTTCACAGAAAATAAATTAGTATCAAATCAACAATTTATTGTTTCATATATAATCAAGAATATAAAATCTTCTTGGAAGAATTGATAATTTTAAACAGACATAATTTGCTTACATGAAGAAACAAAATTTCTTTATGTTAGCAAATTGTGTCTGTTTAAGATTATCTTCCAAGAAGATTCTTCCAAGAAACTTCTAAGAAGATTTTATATTTTTGCTTATACAATATGAAATTAATTATAGATTTGACACTAATTCTTTCTGTATTGATCTTTATTTTCGCTTTATCAACTCTTTATTTAATATTGTTTATGTCCCTTCATTGTAAGCGTAGTTATATCAATCTACAAATCTTGAATTTTTCTTCCTCCACAATTGTATGTGACTCTACTGCGTTAAAGGAACAAATCGAAGGAAGTTCTCCATGCTCGAAGAAAACATGCAGTTTACATGCTCGCTCAGGCCGCTGTCTCCTCTCGCATTCGCTTCGTCATGCGTCCCCGGCCGTCTCGCTGATTTCTTCCTTTCCCGTCTTTATCTCTACACTTACATCACCATTTTGCGGATAATCATTATTACAGCTCATCGTTGCCATTTATTATTTTCTATTACGTGAGCGGAATGAGACATCGCGCTGCTCACCGATGCTTTCGACTGCATTTTATAGTTGAAAGGAGGTCCGCCCGTGAAAAGGAAAAGGAAGAAATGAGAGAAAGAAAGAGGTCCCTTGCGAGAGATTTAAGAGATTTCGATCGACCGAATTATTGCAGTGCACGTGCAATATTAACACATGTCCCGAAAATTTCTGAATGCCGGATCGGTGCGTGCTTCCGATTTAATTGCTGGTCGTCAGGCGTGATATACGTGCAATCGACGTGAAAATTATCGGTTCGGTGCGCGGGTGACGACGTACGAAATCTCGAAACTTACGAAACTTCTAAAAAAAAAACGCAGTGGCATTAAAAATGAAAAATTGAAACCAGTATAAATAATTTTCAGACCTCTTCTTGATATACGTAATTACGAAACAGAAATTTCTGAATTTATTCACAATAATTAACGACATATAATTTTGCACGGAATGCAGAGAGAGATCCAGGTTCAAAACTCTGACCGAAATAATATTTTCCTCAACAAATTTTTTATAATTTTCGAGATAGGGAGGTTCGTATAAAGATGCTTGTAAGCATCAAAATTAATAAATCGACTAGCAATTTAAATTATGATATTACATTTCTTGTTTTAAACAACTGCGTTTTTGAAGCCTGATAAACATGCGGCGCGAAGTTGGAGGGAAACTTGTAAATGTAAACTTATAAAGTCACCTAAAAAATTATCATCCAACACTAAGATCTGCTTTCGACCGGTTAGTCATTTTTCTCAATTTAAATGAGTTGACATAATTTTGTTTTGTGCGCACAAACTCATGTAACTAATATGGATAATGGTGCACCAATTTCAGGAAATTAATATGTATATTTTAATGAAGGCTGTCGCCCAGTGCTTTTGAAAGTATAATGGCTCATTGTACAATGCCATTAGTCGCGGATCTCCCCCAGATCTAGTATTAGAATTACTTGGAAAATATATAAGCGGACGCATAATAATGCATTGATCGGTCCACGAGGGCGTATCGGAGGCGGCGATGAGGAGCGGATGTTAATGGCTAATTAAGAGTATCGATCTCGATCGGCGATCGAGAGAGCGCGAGTGTGGGTGCGTGTGCTCGCGCATTATGCATATTACGGCTTGCGTAAGTCGCTCGCCGCTCCAATTTCCAGTTGCGGCGAGACACGCGCGAAATTACACGCTCGACGCTTGTCGAAGCAGCCAGGCGATTTTACGCGCCTAGTAGCCGGCGTCAAATTTACACCCGGGAATCATTATGATCGACACTCTCAGCCGGGGTATTAAAAGGTGCGGATTACGTACGTGCGCGCGACAAGCTGCCAATTATACCGCCGCCTTTTACGCGGTCCCTGCAAAAACGACCACCGGCTGGCAGGTCTTTACGTCCCGTAGCTGATCAATTCCGAATGGACGTCGTTACGATCGCGAGCGGCCCGTTTAACGCTCCTCGCGATTAAGTCGCTAAAAAATCGCGTGCGATAGCTGTTTTTTTTTCCGTCAAATAATTTGTGCTATTATTTATGCAAACGCGCGAACATATCTATAATCTCGCGCGATAATAACGCGATAATCATTAGACCATATCGTTGGCAGAAAGAGACAAATAGACAGACAGCGTTTCTAAGATTAGCCATCTAAGAACAGACAAAATAATATAGGAAGAAATTGTATACAAGAATAAAAAGTAAACAAATTACGTAAGCAAGCTTGACAAGCGAAAATAAAAGAAGATATAAAATGCGAGCAAAAATAAAAATAGGGAAAATAATAAATGAAAAAAAGGAAAATACTATTTATACACAGAAAAAAAATTAATATCAAATCAACAATTCATTGTTTCATATATAAGCAAGAATATAAAATCTCCTTGGAAGTATTTATAATCTTAAAGAGACATAATTTGTTTACATAAAGAAATTTTGTTTCTTCATGTAAGCAAATTGTCTGATCAAGATTATTAAATTCTTCCAAGAAGATTTTATATTCTTGCTTATATATGAAACAATGAATCGTTGATTTGATAGTCATTTTTTTCTGTGTATGTGACAAGAAAAACAAGACAGAAAGAGAGAAGCATATGAAATTTTTTTGGTATATATTATACCGCAATTTTATTCAACATTCGATTTCTTTTTTCTCCAACACGGCGAAGGTGTCGTGCCCGTATATGATTAAGATAGAATAATTACGTAATGCCACACGGACTTAATAATCATTCACGCGCGTGCTGTGTTGCTATAAATCAAGCGGCAAATTTTGTAATGCGCGTGCCAACGGATTACGTACGTTTTCCAGTCGTGTAAATAAATTGCCTCTGCGTTCCTGCGTCCGTCAAAACCGGCGCGTAACGTGTTAATCATTTGCGACACATGGATGCAATTCGCGTTCTATGTAAATCGCGCTCGGTGATGTCTATTACGTTCGCTGTTTACACCCGGTATCGCGCTGGTTGCTAACGGAAGAGCTGTGAATGATGAATGGAAGATCTATCGCAGTTGATTTATGAGAACGACCCAATAATGCTGTAATACTTTCATAGCGCATGCACGCGTGCATACTGTGCTTTAAAATTACAATATTCAATTAAAATTAAATTCAAGGCTGGGAATGAAGACGAACCCGGCATACGAAAATAAATTCAAATGAGTTGAAAATTGCAATTTATTTTAATTTACCCGAGTTCGCGCTTTAGATTTCCGGAATATATTTGGATTCAAATAGACTCAAATGGATTGAAATACGAAATGAGCTATTCATTTTTGAATTCGTATAAATTCACGTACACATTGTATTATTTTTGCATTCAAATGAATTAAAATATGAAATGAACTATTCATCACGTTGAATTCGGATATATTCATATTATTTTTGGATTCAAGTGGATTCGAAAAATCTGAAGCATGAATTCGAAAATGTCGAAATGAATTCATTCCCATCCATTTCAATTCATTTTCGTTTGCTGGGAAGTTCGAGAATATTAAAATAAAATTTCTCAGCCTGTAAATGAAACAAAGAATTAATTTCTGCACTCAAAAAATGGTCTTGCAAGTACAGGCAAAATTTTTTGACTGCAGAAAGTTAACTAAAGTAGATAAATAATTAGCAAATATCGTGACATTGCATGTGTTTGATACTTAATCAATAACAGAGACAAAATTTATATCTGAATTGTTTATGAAATTTAGAAAAAAATTTTTTCTGTGGCGTCTATTCATGTTAAGGCCAATCAAACTTGTTATAAAATTTGACTCTATAATTGGCAGTAAGACCTAAATTTTCTAGGAGGTGCTAAATTCTGTGACAAACAATATTTCAGCAGATGCAAAAAATAGCGACAAATTTTTATCGTCTGGAAATTTCACATCAGCAAAATATTTTTTTTGAATGTGTTTATACATTCGATACTCGAATGCAGTGGGTCTTTGAATTTATGGAGCCTCCATGCACGTAGAATTTTGTCTTGGACACTAGTCCACTTAGATTCTACCACGAATCACGTTATTCCCCGCGTTGCGTATCGATAAATACGATTGAACGAGCAGCGAGAGAGCAAGAGAATCGCGACGCGTTATCACCTTTGGCTCAGTGAATATACTTATGCTGCCAATGCCTCCGCTTATACGTATGCTTCTCTCTTTTCTCTTATTGTACAGACGCGCAAATACCCGCCTCCGAGGAGTCCGAGGCCAGGCCGAAGGTGGAGAGGCCAGGGACCGTTAGCGACACCTTGTTCACACGCACGCACGTGCACCGTGTAAATTTCAGGATAGATTAAAGGGACCACAGAGAGATGTAAGAACGGCGAGAAAGAAACAGAGAAAGAGATAGAGAGAGAGAGAGAAAATGCGCCGTGTATCGTCGGAAAACGGGGCGCTTCATCTCGATAAAACAAACTCCCAACGGGGAGCGTGTGCGAGCCGCGCTCGCGATTGCGCTAGATTTACGATTATCGAGGACAAAATGCGAAAACGCGCGTAATGTCGTTAACATTCACGTTATCTCGCGCTAGCCTGCATATATTTACCGGTGATAATTGCGACATAGGCTGACTGTGCGGGGCAGGCGAGGCAGTTTCTTTTTCCTTTTAATTTCAAGTACTCCGTGTTCCGAGCTCGCTCCTTTAATCTCGATGTCAAAGGAACACTCCGCGAGATCTTTCCCGCGTACAAAACAAGTCTCAATCTTACTCCCACCATTCTCAATATCAATATTTAAGACGAATGGAAACGTACAGCGTCGTGCACATCTGCGAATGCTGAAAACGAAAAGTACTATCTCGTCCAAATTTATGAAAAACAGACACATTAAACTGTTTTTTTTTTCTTTTTTTGTATATATCGCTTGGAGAAAAATTTTAACGGGATGGTTATGTCACGGAAGGAAGCAGCTTTTTGCCGCGTGACAGATCTGTGAGAACTCGAAGCGTTCAGTTCGAATCGCGCGATAAAAAAAAACTCTTTCCCCGAGTCCCTTTCTCGTTCGTTTCTCGGGTCGAAAAACGAACGGGGAGGAGTTTTCAACGACGAGCGAGGCGAGACATTAAAAATCGCCATGCGGGTGGCAGGGTGCGTAAGCACGGAAAAAATCAGCGCGACGGAAGGGATCGCAGAAGAGATCGGAGCAAGAGAGATCGCGGCGGCGGCGGTCGCTCGTGCGCACATGTGGCGGGAAGTTGTCGTTGATATCTTCTTGCCGTCCGATGACGAACGCTCTCACGAGAAATGGGTTCAATGAATCTGTCCCGGGGCTCGTATTTTTGCGCGCCGCGCAGAAGCGCCATTCGACGCGCGACATCGCGCCGACTGATCTTAAAAATATAATCGACGGTCCATCTGGCGATGGTGATAACGCATCGCCATGCTAAAATAGTGACTCTCGTAAGAGGCGAGAAGAAAAAAAACTACACTGAGGATAGAAAAGTTTACTAAATTTTTCAAGTCGATTAACCTTTTTCAGTTCAAATATTTATGTATTTGACTTAAATACATAAAACACTTGAATTTCAGTTTAAGCATTTATATATTTAACTTAAATACATAAATATTCGAACTGAAGAAATTTAGTCAAGTTAACAACTTTTTCTTCTTAGCGTACAATTAATAATACACTGAAAGAAATACTGTAATATTAATTAAAATGTAGTTTGATTCAATTAAACATCGACTCACGGGTTGTCACTATAAATTTATGTAGTTGATTCAACTACATTTTATTCATTCAATTATATTTATTATTATTTGTATTTTTTTTTGTTTTATTATTACTGTTATTGAATTCAAATATTTTCAATTAGTCTGATGCTGTTGATTTAACAGCGTTCTTTTCCCTATGTATCTTCGGTGCAACCTATCGCATTTAACTATAATAATTTTACGCTTTTTTTCACACTCTCATTAAGCGTTTTTCAATTAAAAAATTTGCCATTAAATATTTAAATAATAATAATTTCTCTACTTGCGTATAATGCGCAAAAAATAATACAGTGTAAAAAATAAAATACAATGTATTTTTTAGTTAAATATTAAATTTAAAGTACATTAAATGTAATGTATTCATAACTGACAAGTACATGCATGAAATTTAATGTACTTTTGAGAACATTCAATGTTTTTTAATGTACCTGTTTGAAATTTGCTTCCGTCACATTACATTAAATTCTACTGCCGATTTCTAACAGTGTAGTGCACGTTAAAATTAAACATTTATTTAGCTTTGCAGAGAAAATAAATTGTTATTCCGTTTTAATTAATTTAATTAATTTAATTTTAATTCTTTTAATTTTAACTTGGTTATTCATTAAAAATCGGCAATAGAATTTAATGCGATGTAACGGAAGCAAATTTCAAGCAGGTACATTAAAAACATTTAATGTACATTTAATGTAAATTTAGTGTGATCAGAAGTGCACTAAATTTTATGCACTTGCTTTTCAGTTACAGATACATTAAATTTAATGTACACTAATTTATTAATATACATTACTAAATTAATTAATTTATATTAGTTAATTACATTATTTAATTTAATGTATTAATATGTGTATTACTATATATTAAATTGATTAATGTAATTAACTAATGTAAATTAATTAATTTAGTAATCTGCATTAATAAATTAATGTAATGCACATTAAATTTAATGAGTAACTTAAAAATACATTGAATTTCATAATATTTTTTAACAGTATTCGTAAATAAACGCGAAAATAAAAATTCACGATTCTTTCAATCTACTTCGATTTTGCTTGTTTCTTTATAAATCTCGCGCGGAAGAAAGATAAAAAATTGTTTACCTTGCGCTGCGTTGAGGAAGGGATTCCCGGCGACCGGCGCGAGGACCATCGCGGCCGCTGTTATCAGCATTATCAAATGGTGCATTTTCAAGATGCGTGCGCCGCGCGCGCGCGCGCGCGAAGCACCCTTCTTTTAAATCCCTGTATAACGATACACGAGTTCACCTCATCTCACCGTGAAGCATTTCACCATGAACAGAGGAAAAACAAAAAACAAAAAAAAAAAAGAAAGAGGAGGAAGGAGAAGAAAAGTGAAGAAGATGTCAGAGGCAGCCTCACGCGGATGCGCAGGAGTCACATGTCGAGAGGAGACGCGCGTGGCACTCGCACGTGGAGAACCGAGGTGTGCACTCGTACGCAGCTCGCGAGCGACTGAGCTTTTCGCGGCACTTACGAGCTACGAGTTGAGCTTTTTACTGAGTGAGTGGGTGAGAGGAAGAAACGAGGAGTAAGAGCCGGGACTCCCCGAGTGCCCCCGGAGGGGGGCCCAGCCCGACGAAGGCGGGTAAGAGAAAGAGCGTGCGTGAAAGAGGAACGACGAGACAGAGAGAGAGAGAGAGAGAGAGAAAGAGAAGAATTGTGTGTGTGTGGGTGGGAAGAGACGCGTGGCACGGCTGTCACGCGGTGCAACCCGCTATTGTGACATCTTCGACCGTATATCCACACGGGGTACCCCGCCGTAATTTTTTTTTTTTTTTCTCTTCTTCCCTTCTTTCTCTCCTCCCTCGCCGTGTCGTCCCTTGACCGTGCTCGGCGAGTTCTCTCTTGGCGAGTTCTTTGTTACGCACGCAAGTAGCGAAATCCGGTGATGCGAGAAAGAGAGAAAGAAAGGAGGAAAGAGAGCGCGTAATGGACCACTTGACCGTGTATTCGTTCTCAAGCTGCAGTATCTCTTCGGAGTACTTATCCGTCTCGGGCCGAGAGCACGCAGGTCAGACGAAAATCAGTCCGCGCCCATAAATCTAATGCCGCCGCGGACCATTTGCCTTACGTGGCTTCGAGTGGCACTGCGCGTTCCGAGAAGGAGGAAAGCCGATAACCCTGGAACGGTAACTTCCGCTGATAACGTCGCGCGATACGCGTAAATCTCCGTAATATATTTCCGATATCGATACTCGCCGGCCGAGGACGTCACGTCTCTCCCGTATATACAAATAATCCCGCGTGTTTGGACAAGCATTTCGTCCGCCCCAAACAGATACTTCAGTGAGATAAAATTAGAGAGACCCAGCATTGCTCACGAATAGGATTATTAATCAATTGAGAAAATCCAATCCACGTCCCACGTAGGTTCACGTGCGCGCGATGAACGACTCAATTAAACGTTACACGGGGTAAAACACCGCATAGCCCACATTTTTTTTCTACGTCTCGTGATTTATCACGCGGTATCCGAGATTTAACCGCGAAGGGACTGTCCATTTTTTTATCGATGTGCCCCTCGGCCAGCCAATGGGTGTCCGAAGACACGTTCTCCGTCGCGAGTCTTCGGATATTTGATTGACTGATCGGAACGGCTTCTCGGAGCGTCCGTAATTTATTAATTTATTCCGCCGATAAATCGCCTTCAATCCGCACGTGGGCAGCGAACGACCGGTCCCTGGTATCTCTCTATCTCTCTCTCTTTCTCCTTCGTTCCCCTTTTAATCTTACCTCTCCTCTTCTCTTTCTCTCTCTTGCGCTATATGTCCCTTTTAAAGGGAGGCAGGCCGTTATTCTACAACGCGCCGATGTAAATAACAGCAACGCGGTGTGTCATTTGCGTGCGTTGCACAATTGGCGGGTGTTATGCAAAAGTAAACCCAGTAATTTTAAAGTAAATTAAGTCTAAAAACGCAGTTTCATTCCGCTGATCCAGCTACGAGTATTACTTTTCTAATTTTGCTGATTAGCATATCCTTAACGTAACATTGCCCGATCGATTCTCGTAGCAAGAATATTTTCGTAAAAATAATAAATTTGATATTAAATCGTTAAGTGAATAAGACACAAGAAATAAGAATTGTCACATTTCCCGGTAGAAACGGATCTTGATACTTAATAATATTTTCATATCAGTTATCAAATATATTTTTCAGTTCTATAAACTGCGTGCTGATATAATTAATGGATTTAAAACGTAATCGTAAACTGAAGCTAGAAATAATATTTCAAATTAATTCGATCGTCAGATTTGATAATGCAACATTGAAAAAGAGTTGAGTAATAATAATCAAGCTTTCCTGAAATAATTTCAATTAAAAAAATTTTATTTTTTTTTTAATTGAAATACTTCTGAAATATTTCAATTGAAAGATTGCGGTGCTGTATGAGAACCAAATAGTTATCAAACGGTGACTAAATATTGTTAAATATTTGATTATATTAACCGAACATTTAATTGAGATTATTTCACCAAACCTTAGTAATTATCACCTAGGTTTGATTATTATTAGCAAAGTGTTTTTTTCTGTTCTTTTATTGCGAAAGATATCACCGCGCCATTTTCACAGAAAGATTTGTGTTAGCACCGTGTGTGTTCTTGGTACCGGACTCGTTACTCCAAACATTTTCGTCAGCGTCCGTTATCCCTCTCGGATTTCTAGACAGTAATGGTACAAATGCAGCCTCGAGTTCCATTCTCGACACCTAGCAGTCACGTAAAGCAAACGGGCGACCGGTTACGCGATCGAAGCTCTCCCAAGACACGTCCGCTATGTTAATCGCGCATGAGCGTATAAATATTCAAACGTCGCTGGACCGCAGCTCGG
Organism: Solenopsis fugax; assembly: GCA_003595255.1. Classification (NCBI taxonomy): domain Eukaryota; kingdom Metazoa; phylum Arthropoda; class Insecta; order Hymenoptera; family Formicidae; genus Solenopsis; species Solenopsis fugax. Next base: position 4,531 of record QKQZ01029393.1, on the reverse strand, counting down.
ACGGACCTCCGACGTGCTACCGGCGCGGACTTGCCTTATCTGAGTATCCACACCGCTACCTGTCGCGCATAGATAATTAACAATGAGCAACGACGACGCACAAATCAGTCGCCTAGCTCGCGGCGATCGCCGCGCGATTGGTACGCGTAGAAATGTAGTCCTCCGGCGACATCCACTCTCAAAACTAAACGATTGAATTAGCTACGAAAGCACCGATCGTCAAATTAATTGAAAATTACTGATGAGGGGGTGACTTGTTTACCGAAGGTACGAGTTCAATGACTCACTCTCGTGGATCAATCGACTACGTATACTGTTTCCGGTGTTGTTCGCCTGGATTCATCGAAATTCCGTCGATCCTCGTTTACGTTATCGCCTGATAGAGACGTTCGAGGAAAGGCGCGAGGCTGCAATTATTCGACGAGATTCGAGAGAGCGTCTTACCAAAAATCCGTTTGCGAATGCCAATTCCGGGGAAACCAGTTTCGCCGAGCGCGATCGGAGTCGTCGCACATGCATACCGGTTCAAACCTCATCGAAGACACCATAAGGATCCTCATTCTTAACGCGGGAGGATGCAGCTAATTTGTGATGCGAGACCGCGATATTAATTGACGTCGCTCACGAGCCTTTCCGTCGCGATTCTCCGAGTCGCTAAGACGCACGCACGTGCTAGTGCAGTTTCACATTTCCTTCCCGCTTTTATGTACTAGTTTGTCGTAATTTTGCACAAAATGCAAAAGCTAGGAATTCTACTCATATACACAGAAAAAAATGAGTATCAAATCAACAATTCATTGTTTCATATATAAGCAAGAATATAAAATCTTCTAGGAAGGATTTAGTGATCTTAAACATAATTTACTTACATGAAGAAACAAAATTTCTTTATGTTAACAAATTATGTCTGTTTAAGATTATAAAATCTTCCAAGAAGAATTTATATTCTTGCTTATATATGAAACAATGAATTGTTGATTTGATAATTTTTTTTCTGTATAGCACAGAATGTTGAAAGAACTTTTCTGAGATATTGCAACGTTGAATATTTTTTCAATGTTGAATCTGTATTGATTTTTCTACATTGATTGTTAATGCTGCAATTTTGAAACAAATTATTACATCCTTTTTTATTTTATCAAAATTAACAAAAATAAAAAGTCATGTAAATAAAATTGAATTGAATTGAATTTTATACAATATACATGTAATAAATAATATGATAGAATTATAACAAATCTATAATTTTTAAAAAGAAAAAAGTAAAAAGTAATATACAAATTTAATTTGTTAATAAAAGCAAATCTAATTACATAAAACGATTCTTAATTTTGTGGAGATTTAGAATTACTTTTATATTGTTTAAAAAATTGAATAAAATAAATATGTAAAGTTTTAAATTCTTAGAAAAGAATCTAATTTTTAAAAATAACATTAATTTTTTATTATTTAAAATTAATCTTTTTTACAGCCTAAAATATACTTTTATTTACATAGTGACTGACATTTTCGTTAGTCCAGATTTAACTTATCATTGTTAATTTCACATTTGTTTTATTCAAATTTTTTTAAGTATAAAATATACATAATAAATATAAAATACTGCTTATATGTTGAATAAATATAGAATCAATACTGAATCAATGTTGAATTGCAATTTATGTCTGTAAGACATAAATTCAACGGATCCTTCATATTTAATATTATATTAAAATAAAATTTTCCTTCAATATTAAATTCTTTATTATTTTGTTATTATCGTTTATTTAATTCGTATATTTATTCCCTTTAAACAAACATTCTCAGATGACGTTCTTTGTATCGGAGCGATCTAATACCAAGAACACAGACCGACAACGCGGACCTCGCCGGACTCGATTTAACTCGCTCAAGTACTCGGAATGGTTATTAATTATCTTCGTGCAGACGCGTCGGCTAATTGGACGGCGTTGCATGCATCTAGCGGGCGAGACGAGCGAGACGTGAATTTTGATTCATCGATGCGAGAAAGTCGCCGATTGTCACGTAATTTTTCTTGCTTGCATCTACATAATAAAGTCTGCCCCTTAAGAGACTGAGAAAGAAAAATGTTTCATTGGAATAAACAAATTACTTTCAAGATAAACGAGAGTTATAAAAAACGAATAAATGTTAAAAGACACATAAAAATATAAAAAGTTGAAAAATTGTCAGAAATGTTGACGTGCACGATATACGTTATCCAAAAAAAAGAAAGTACACAGAAAAAAAATTAGTAAAACAACAATTTATTGTTTCATATATAAGCAAGAATATAAAATCTTCTTAGAAGTATTTATAATCTCAAAGAGACATAATTTGCTAACATAAAGAAATTTTGTTTCTTCACGTAAGCAAATTATGTCTGATCAAAATTATTAAATTCTTCCAAGAAGATTTTATATTCTTGCTTATATATGAAACAATGAATTGTTGATGTGATATTCATTTTTTTTCTATGTATTGCAATATATTTATTATATTCCAAAATCACGATATTATACAGAATGTTGTTTAACTTATACAATTTAAGTATTTGATTTAACAGAAAACTGGATTCGGATAAATTTATTCTGGATCATCTATTTTTTATCGAGAAAAGAGAGAACGGTTGATCAAGGAGGAAGAAAGGGGATGGGGGGGATAAACGATTCGTCGAACGTCGGTATCTTGCGACCGTCGTCGTCGACTGCATGTCGATGAGGCGACGGCGACGAGCGGACGCTGTTGCGGGCGTGAGAAATCGAATTCCCCGCGCGCGAATGTGTTGCGGTCGCGCGCGGAATCCCGATGCATCGCGGCGACGGCGAATGCACCCCGGTTTTGTCGTGCCCGTTTGTTGTGCGAAGTTGCGCGCCGCGTCACCCGCGGAACCGGGCGGAAGATAATGACGGGCAACGCGCCAACCGTCCGTAATGCGACGCAGGAGAGAGGCACAATCGCGTCTCGTTCTGCTATTTGGATAATGCCGGGCTTCGCTCGCGGAGCCTCTTCTTCCGCGCCGACTTGTCATTACGGAAAGTTCGAGCGTGGAAAGACAATACGATCGAAGGAATTGGAACGGCGCGACAATGAGCGCGCCGGAGATTGCGCCGGTTGAGACTCGCGTTATCCCGTTATAATTATCTTTCCATTTAGAAAGTATTTGGAAAAAAAGTGTCACGAACCTCACAGACAAATAATTCTATAAGAGAAGCAACTACTCGATTAACTTCTCTTTGTATAAGTTAACGGTACCTCTAACGAAGAATGCTTTCTTGATAATAGTTTTATAAAACATATACATCCATAAATTTTAAAAAATTCTCATGTACTTAAAAAGAAAAATTTATACTCTTTCGATGAACATTATGAAATATCGAAAAATATCAGAGTAATAAGCAATTAAAATTCTTATTTTAATTTGACATTCGTGATTGCAGTGTTAAATTATTAGGATTCAGAATATATTTTGAATAAATTTAATGCTTGTAATAAACTTGCGATAGATTTGCGGATATATGAAATACTTGTGTGCATGTATCAATGTTGAGCAGATTATAACGAAATTATGATTACAATTACATTGAAGACTAATTGTAGTTCTAGTAATTTAATATTGCAATCAAAAATATCAAGTTAAAATGAGAATTTTAATTGCATATTATTCCGATTTTTTTCTATATAATTTCATAATATTTTATTTCCTCCCAACATCCTGTATCAAAAATTTGGTGTAGAGGCGAGAAGTTGGTTTTTCGCTCAAAATGTACAGCGTGCATTGTTGCCTGCTTTTTGCGATGCCAATTGGCTTGCGGGGTCGAGTGTGAGTCGATTGAGATCGCGGAAGCGTGGCCAATCGGGACTGGTGATAAAGCAAGGTATCAGAGTGAAATTTGTTATGTTAGCCCCGTGGCCAATCGGGACTGTTGCTCAAGCAAGCTTTTCGAGTGAAATACAATTTTTTGTTTAATACGTATTAAAAATGGGATAAATTTACATTTATCTTGTTTAACTTTGACGTCTATCGACGCCAAGTCTTTGTAATTGAAAGATTAGGAAATATCGAATTATTACGATGGTCGATAATTTTTACAATGCTCTTATTTTTGATTAATATTTATCTAAAATAAGATAAATTTACATATATTTTGTTGTACTTCGAGATCTGGCAGCGCCAAGTCTCTGTACTTAAAAAATGTTGAAAGTTGGAATTTTAACGATGGTCAATAATTTTTACAATGCTCTTATTTTTGATTAATATTTATTTAACATAGGATTAATCTTTCAAGCCTGAACCGAATTTATGTTAAAATGAATTTTACTAATAGTTTACTAATATTATACACGTTTCATACAATTTTTTTATATCCATCGATCATTTCCGAAATATGAAAAAAATTATATAATAACATCTTATCGTAGAAATTACTATTGCTTGTGTAAAATCGATAGTTACGCCGGTACCGCGTGTCGTGTTTCTCACAAGCCACCCTCGTGCGGGACAGCAGTCGTTACCGACGTGCGGCATATA
>QKQZ01029360.1:0-28468 GCA_003595255.1 Solenopsis fugax | reverse complement strand
TCACCTTCACCCTCTTTATCGTCTACATACTGAGGTAATGCGAACGCCTCGAAAAGCCTTTGGAAATTTTCTCAAGACGCCCCGCGGCGAGAAAAACTAGATGCGCAATGTTAATAACCGATGTTGTCATTAAGACGCGTGTGCGATTATCATATGAATACTCGCGCTAAAGAAGAAAAGTTATCACGTTGTGAATCCTGATAATATCTTCTGATGAGGTGAAAATAAGATGCGCGACCGGGGGAAAAAAAAAATCATCAGAGCACCACGATAATTTTCAAGATGTTGCTCCAGGAAACACAAGTGAAAAATACCTCGAAGTGAAAATCGGGGCACTCTCTCACCTCGTTACAAAGAAATTCTCATCTTACTTGATAGGCATCATCAATAAGCATCGAAATTCCCTAATGCAACGCCGTGTTCGCATAATACACAGATTTGCCACCGAGCTTGATACAATTTCACTCGCATTAAGGGAGAAAGCGTTCACCCATTTGCCTCCCCGCGAGAGACGATTTGTTCGAAGTTCGCCCTTCGGACGTATTCGCGCGATCCATTTCCGAGAGCTTCGCGACTTCCCGCACTCAACGTAAACAAGTCTGCGATTTTGAAGTAGCGAGCTGATCATTTTTTTACCGTATCTAAATAATAAAACAGTGTGTTTTTTTTCGTTACCAAAAGATTGTATCGCGAAAGGATCTCGACGGAACGTCAATCCGATAAGATCGCTAGCTACACCCCCGAGGCAGTAGCCGGCAAAAGTATAGACTATTCAAAGTTCGCCATTCGCGACTTCCGGTCGCGAGCAAGGCGAGCGAGAACGTCGTGGAGATGCGGAGAGAGAGGGGGAGGTGAGGGCCAGCGGAGGAGAGCGCGCGGAGAGCGAAGCCAAGCAGAAATGGATTCGCGATTTCGTATGAATCGCTAGTTACTGAATAAAGTCTTTTCGCCCGGGTTGGTCGGAGCCGGCAGTGGTGGCTGGCTTTACTTTATTATATGTATATTCGCTGCAGAGTGCGCGCAGAGGATGAAACAAGGTTTTCGCGGAGAGAGAGAAAGAGAGAGAGAGAGAGAACGGTCGAAGGACGAAGGGGTGAGGAGGACGAGAAGGAGGAAAACGGAGGGGGAGGGAAGGAGCGGGTATCGCAAAGAGGGAGTTGGAAATGTGCGCGGAGGAGGAAGGAGGTGGTCGTTCGACCGTGCGGTTCTATGAAATCAAAGGCCACATTGTCACCGGAATTACCTCCATTCGGAAACGACGTATTCAGGCTACCGGGCGCACGTGGAATTAACCCTATTTGTTTGCCGCCTTCGAGTCGCGTGTAACGAAGCCACGATTTATTCCGTATATGCCCGCCCGCTCGCTCGCCCGCTCGCTCGGTTCGCCGGCACCCGCTTGAGAGAAAGAGAAAGAGAGAGAGAGAGAGAGAGAGACATCGCGTACCCCGTGCTTCGCGCGCGCCGTCAATTCAGGGCGTCGAGAAATCGATCGAGAGAAAGAGGAATAGAGAGAGAGAGAGGCGCGCCGTACGCTATACAGGACCCGAACTCGAAGGCGCTCGGGAAAAGGAGCTCGCGCCACGCGGCAAGAATCTGAATTGCGGCTAATGAGTCGCTGCTCGATCTACTTGCTGAATTACATCTGCATGTGCATGCCCGGTAACTACGGTGGCTATTGTGCGGGAATATCTCGGGCCGCTCCACGCTCCGCAGATTTGCCGATAGTAATCGCCGCAACGAGCTTCGCCGATCATACGGGTGTCGCCAAGGAGACACTACTCGCGATGTGTTCCCATCACAGACAAATAACGCGAGATTCGAAAATACTGTGAACACTCGAGAGCCGAAAACTCCCCTTACGAAAAAAATATACATTCAGCTAGACGTTGACGGTCCGAATTGACACTCAAATTGAGTGTTAACTCCCAGATAAACCTCCAATTTGAATGTCATTTCGGACCGCCAACGCCTAGTTGGGCGTATTTTTTCATAAGGATCGAAACGACCGCGACTGTAAAAAAAAAAGATTCACAGAATCTCCTTTCGATATAAAATAGAATTAGACTGACTGATAAATTAAAATTACACTATTATTTTCATAAAAATCAGGAAGCATTAGGGGCAGATGAAAGAGCTGGTTTCACAAAATTATCTGCAATAATATAAAATGTTCGAGCACGTGATGGGCTTATTAATTGGCAGCCATCCGTATCGCGTTGCCACACTGGCCACGGATGAGGAAATTGGAGCGTATCGTTTCAGCGTCTGTCAGCTGTTGGCGTTACGACCGAACCGCTCGAAATTTCACGGTTGCAGATGACACCGTTTAATTGACCGACCGGTGTGCGCCATTCTTGTCGATTTCATTATTGGAATGGTCGCCCCGAATTTCGGTCCGTTACACTGCCCGAAATTAATTAATAGTTTCGTAACACGTACTCCTGCTGTTCGAAAGTCTCATGTTAACCATGATCAATTAGAATTAGGGTGCTAGTAAGAAAGGTGGTCTTTCGTGAAGTTTACTGTATCCCGGAGCAGCTAAAGCGCCGATGACGACCGCAAGTTTGCCACGTGCCACGAACCAGCTCCCATATATAACTGTTACACGTGCGCAGGTGGCTGTCGCGATGTAGATGTAGAAATGTGTGGAAAAATTTCTTCTCGCTTCATTCAAAACATCGTTATCATTTGTGATCATATTATTCGAGTTCGATTTAATCTTTACTTATATCAAAATTGCTATATTTTCAAAATAAAATTAAACCCATCACTTCAAACAAAAAGGTATCAATTCTACTCTTTAAATCTCATAGAGTGAAATGTCACTTAAAAAAAGTGAAAATTGAGTCTGTGCAATTTTTCGAGTGATTTTTCAATCTACAAGATTTTAAAAGTATTGATAAGAAAAGCGTTTACTCAATTTATTCCTTTTTTTTTAAATATATGGCTCGTTATTTTTGCAATGCAAAATGTAGAAGGGAAGCGGCAAAATTATAAGCAAAATCTAGATGTAATTTTTTTTTAACAATTTCCGCTTCTTTAATATTACATTAGTACATTTCGATTGTACTTAGTCTTCATCAGTTAGCAGAAACAATTGATATCAACGCAAGATAACACTCAACTTTTAAAGGTAAAGTCATTGTCATGTGTTGTTTGTCCGTGGTCTGTCCACGTGTGAAAGTATTGATAACAATTTATCGGTTAGAATTTCGTTCAGTCCAAATGGAGTATACGTAAAATTCCGTAAGAGACCAATCAGTCCATAGAAATATGAAGTAGCTAACGGAAAGGCTACATTTTTGGTAAGATTATCTCAATTGAAAACTTTTTTCTTTTCATAAGTAACGATTATCTTCAACAAAGAATATTTTCTTAACAATTATCTTAAAATATATTCATCACAAATTTTAGAAAAATATTATCATACATTTTCTTCAGTATACTGAAAAAAAAGAATTTATACTCTTTCAGAGAATATTATAAAATTGTATAAAAAAAGTCAGAATAATAAGCAAATTAAATTTTTGTTTTAACTTAATATTCTTGATTAAAGTAATAAATTGCTAGAATTCAGAATGTATCTTGAATAAATTTGATGCTTATCATAAACTTATGATAGATTTACGAATATATGAAAAAACTTATGAAATATTTGAAATAATTCACTTAATTCAAATATATTTTTTTGTGTGTATACAGAAATTTATTTTAAGCAAATGTTGTTTCAATTAAATGAAGTAAATGTGTATTTTAAGGTTATTGCTAAGAAAATATTCTTTGCAAAGATAACTTAATACTTAATAAAAAAATTTGAGTAATCGTTTGTTTTAACAATTTTTCTTTGTGTACATTCCAAACATCTTTTACTCCATCTCTAATATATCAATTAAATCTAATATATTATTCTACAATAAAATACTACTAATTAATTTTAATTAATTTATATCTTTGTGAGTACGAAATTTAGAATCCTATATAATCGATACACACATTTCGATACAAATGATATTATTTTTGCTGTATTGACATTGTACTAATCATAATAGCATTCACGACATTATGAAATTAAGAATCCGATTATAAAGTAATATTTCAATTCAAAACGCATTCCGAATTTGGAGCGTTAAATAAAACACTATTATACAAACACGTGAGAAGACTCGATAGAAGACTCACTGTCGTTTAAAGTCGAAGAATTCAGAGAATTTCTAGAATTTTATTCTGGAAAATTAATTTTATCGACGATCAGCGAAAGTGCACCGCAACAAAACAATGTTAAAAAAAATAAGTAATCTTAGGCCCAATTGCATCAACATAGATAACTTTACAAGTGGAAAAAGATAAAACTTGCTTTCTATTCTTTTTCTAATTCTTAAAACTGGGAAAAGATAAGTTAAACCGAGATTAAAGTTAATCTACATTGGTGTAAATGTATCTTAATAGGTTTATCAAGAAATTTACAAACTCCTGAAATATGGCGATACTAAAATATCAGTCGATAGCAAAAATCGCAGGCAAACGGACGACGTGGCGTCAGCTTCAATCGGCCCATCAAGAATAGGCGCACGTGTGCGGAAGAGAGGATTCATGGAAAGAATCGTGGCCGAAAGTGGGAGAACGAAGAGCGAGAAGAAAAACAAATGAACGCTGCTTGCCCGAAACAATCGAAGCCTGCGTGACAGGAACAGGGATTGCTGGCCTTTTATGTCGCCTGGAGTTTGGGATCTCCCCCCATTTTCAGCTCTCCTGTACCCTCGTCGCACCCTCTCACTATATCGTTCAGACTTCATCCGAGGCGCCCTACCCCCGCGAACCCTCAATGTATTGGTACCTCTTAAACTGGGACTTGAAATAGGCCGACGAGGGACCCAATAACGTGTCATATGCATAACATTAACTCCAGACTTATCAATGAGGTGGGTGAAAGGACACTTTACTATAGGTAGAGGGATATATCCATTGTCGATATTAAAATCGCTTTAAATGAAATTCGTTATAACTCTCTAACGTCAATTTTATTTAACGCATTCGAGTTAATTTCCTTTTTATTAAGACTGGAGACTAATTAAACGATACATGTACAACAAAGAAGCTTTTTTATCCATTTTTCAAATTATCTTACTCTAGATCTAGATTATTATATTACTTCATTTTAAACAATTTTATAATTCGCATCGAACTTCAACATTAAATTCTATTTATACTTTATGGGCTGTAATTTAATGTACAATTTTTTTATTATCCTATTCTACCCATTTTTTAAACTGTGATACTGTAGATTATTATATTAATTTAAATTTATTTTAGACAATTTATAATTTGCATCGAACTTCAAAACTCAATTCTTTTGTAAGTTTATATGCTATATAATTTTGAATATTCAACGAAGAAATATTTTAATTTATAAGTTATGTAATTTAATGTACAAAAAATTTTTTCATTATTTTATTCTACGAATTTTTAAAATTGTCTTCCTGTAGATTATTATATTAGTTTAGATTTATTTTAGACGATTTATAATTTGCATCGAATTTTTCACTAAATTCTTTTGTAATTTTTTTATATGCTATATAATTTTTAATATACAACAAAAGAATATTTTTATCATATTTTATTCTTCCCATTTAAAATTGTCTTAATCTAAATTATTTTTAAATTATTTAGAAGAAATTTTTTAATTATCCTATACTATCTTTATTTTTAACATTGTCTTACTCAAGATTATTATATTATAGTGTAGATTTATTTTAGGCAATTTATAATTTGCGCCTCGAGCTTCAAAATTAAATTTTGTTTATAATTTTATATATTATGTAATTTACTGTACACTTATATTTTAATATTTTATACATTTTTTGTGCTCTGATTCTTTAAACGTTTATTGTATTATACTATTCAATCTACGCGAAATATATATAATACTAGCATAATACTTTTAAAAGAAATAATCATCAATTAACGTGTCCAAAATTGTTATCTTTCCGAGATGTACTTGGCAGACATTCGTCTTTAATACGCTGTATGGTAATTATTAATATTAAAATTAAAAATGTGATAGAAAAACTTAATAGAAAATAAAGAAATAAATTACAAATTAACGCATAAAATACGAGTCACGTGTGTGTGACAATGTAACAAGACAAAAGTCAGTTAAGCAGATCGAAAGATTGCCAAAAGTTACGTTTACCTACCGTAACGTTACACTTTTATTTATTAGATATATCGAACTTTTCCGATCTAAAAGAATCGCTTGAGCAATTACACGGCATTCGAGCACACATACACGCGAACGTTGCGCGCGTCGGAAGTACTCATAACATAATACTCACCTCCAGCGACGAATTCAGGTCGGCATTCGACGTCGACGGGGCGGCAGAGAATTTCGGCGGTGGCACCCGGCGCAACATAAATCAGATCCCAATCCCGAATAGGTAGGTGGGTAGGTGATAGAGATACCGACCACTCTAACGACCACTCAAAGTCAAAGCCAAACGTCATTGCAACCCGCGGCACTACATCCAGCAACGCGCCTCGGCCGCGTGACGCGCTGTCACGATCGTCGCGCAAAATTCAAAACCGAAATTCCGCGCATTGTCCGCGCGTCACCGCGTCACTCACACGCGAGATTCTCTAAATCATCGGCCTCGGTCCCGACAACTCGCGGCGTGCGTGCGACGACCGGCGTGTGTTTTGGGCGAAAGCGCGCGCGGCCGCCCGCGCTCCGAATCTCACGGCTCCTTACATCCCCCTCGCGAGATCGCGAGTTCTCGTTTTCGCGCTCGTTACATTTGATAACGCAACACGCGCCGAAATCCATGAAACTCCGCACTTCTCGTCCTCTAGTCCTCGCTCTCGCGCTCAACTCGACGCAAGAAGCATTCTTCGATTGGTCAATTAAAACTTTGTTCAATCAAACGCTTCGAAGTATTTGTCAAGTAAACCGCAACCTTAGTTACCGAAAAGGTTAAAAAAAATAAATTCGTGATTTGTAGAAATAAATACATTTATAAATTTTTAAATTAACAACTGTGTCTATTGATATTACTCGTTCGAACTGTAATTAAGTAAATGTTTTAAATGTGCAGTCAAAACTGTTAATATGCTTTTCTGAAAATATTTGAAAAATACGCGTGGATGCACATTGGATTCACTCTGATCCTATTGATACTTCGAATATTTCAATTATGACGAGTACGATTATTCAAAGAGAGATCTACCATGGTGTTATTTTTTTCTCAATCACTGGAGTCAAAACTTCTCGCGCAGTAATATCAATATCTTTATCAGACGAAATCACGAGCATGACGAAACTACGATCGCACGAAGCGGGGAAGGAACTCGCGTTGGGAATCGGAGCATCGTGCGTAAATTGACGATTGCACATTTCGGAACTGCGAAAACCTGACGATTGTCGGTATTCTCGATCGCCGATGTTGCACTGACGACGTCACTCTTGTCCGCGTGCAAACGTCGCTTATAAGAAGCTCGGAGACGAACGAAACGAACGTAGGAGCAAGGCGAAAGCTCCTCCCGCGAAGACACCCGCACAAGTCGCACAACAGCATGGGACTGAACGTCAGTTCGCACGTACTCGCCGCCCCACCATCCCACGTGATCACTCTCCCCACTCCGCCGCGCGGGGCGCCGGGCGGACGGCGCGTTAACGCGACTATATTCAGAGTACTAACCGAAAAGCCGCGTCCCGATTTTACGTGCATATCTATAAGTTTATACGTATATTTATGACCCGACAGGAGGGGAAACAATAAAGCCGTCGCTGAAAAACGCTTTATCTGACCTCGGCTCGTTACGCGACAAAATTCGCGATTGGCCCATAGCGATGTGTTGAAGACGAATTATAAAAATTCCCGGAAAGTCCCGAATGTACGACGGTCATTCGACACTCGCGTAATATTAGATTTCCATCACTTCGACACTAGCGTAATACTAGATTTCGATACTCTTGACAATCCTGATACTTGATCTGACATTTGTGACAATTAACAGTTTGCAGATTGCCTGGATCATACCCAGCTACAATATTTATAATTATTATTGATGAATATATTTAATTTTTTTAATACAATTATTATATATAAATATTCTATAGCTATTTTATATACCCAGTAGAGTATACCCTAACGGATTTCATTTTTTGTGATTAATTTTCATTTTAAAAGTGATTTGGAAGATAACGTTTAATTTCTTTATCTCAATTTATTTTTTATTCGGGCCTTATTAAAAACACAAGCATTTAGTAAGTCCCAATGTCAGAGTTAAAAAAATTTTTGTTGTTTCTTTACAAATGTTCTAGAAGGGAGATAATTTTATTTTTGTGAGTGATTGAAATAAACATTTTATTCTTACTGAATTTATTTCAATATTTCCATAAATAGAGTTTATAAAAAATAAAATAAGTTAAATAGGCTTTATTCGGCTCAAGTACTTAGATAAGTGCTCAAGCAGATTTTTGTTTAGATCTTCGTTATTGATTTGGCAGTACCTCAACAGACATCTTTCACGCAACGATTTCTAATAGGATTCAACTAGCCATATGAATTTAACCTTCGTTAAGAAAATGCAAACTAAGAAGAAGAACGCTCTCGAAACTTCTTCAAGATGATTCTATCTAAGACACGCTTGACAATTAAGCATCGCGCCTACCAAGTCACACTCGAGCGATAATCGAGAAGTCGAATAGTGTCGAGAAATCGATACTACACATATGGAGTGACCATCGAACTGATGCAAGAGAAACGAGGTAACTGAAATCGGAAGCATTCCAGTTGAAGTGTAAAAAGAGATCGGAAGAATAAAGAACGATATTGTATCTCGACAAAGAAAACATAAAAAAGCTTTCAGAGAAATTACTTGATACTAAAATACAAAAACAATGTACGAAAAAAGGTTCGAAAATTTCTGAAGTTCAGCAGGCCTATTCTGTAACTCTTAACAACAGTTTCGTTATCATTGCACCCACAGAAAAGATTTCTGAATTCAATGCAATTACTCTTCATGTATCATAAAATAAGATTGATATAAGAATAATCATAATTATTGCTGGAAGCAGAATATTTTATTTTTAAATGGAAAAGTTCTTATATCTATAATAAAATAATCTTGGTGTTGTCCCATCAATTTGCTCAGACAGATTTAAATTAGATAATGGAAATTTGTGGTGAATCTCATAATATTCTTAACAATACATTGATCTGAGGAAAATTTAAAAAAAATTTTTTATTATCAAATATCACGAAGACCCACAAGGGAATTGCTCGCTTCATAAATAAAAAAAATGGGACTTGGTCTCATAGCCAGAAGAATCATAAGAATTTACGTTGTAAGCAAAGGTAACTGAATAAACTAAAGACTCCGTGAATGCGTTAATTATAAGACATCGCATGCGAATCTTTCTTACAAAAAAGCGCTTATTCGCATGGTCTCCTATCGGTAATATTTTGAATTCTATAGTGATGAATCATCATGCATTATAACAGCGAGCAAATTTTTATTCTAAATGGGAGAATATGTAAGTTGAAATTTATATGTGTTACTCTCGTCAAAAAATAATTCAATCTTATTTAATTCGAGAATAGGAATTATAGACCTTAATATTGCTTTATTTTTATATTGCACAAAGTTGCAATAAGATTAAGCACGTCAAAAATATTTTTAGCCTTGTCATTAGAAATCTTTTCTGAGAGAGTATAAACGTCGTTGCGTAGATATAATATATAATAAAAAAATCTTCATAGATTTTCAAAACGATGTTTTTTTATAATAGCTCAGTCTCATTATGCCGCTTTCACATTGGAATCTGAACAGCTACAGTCTCCCCTCTTTTCTCTCTCTATGAAACTGATACTCCTTTATTTAAGCAACAATGCAGGAATGCTTTGCTCCAAATACTGTCGGGCAAACAATACGCATATTCAAAAGTTATAATTAAACTTTATTTATACATGAAATGCAAGCAAATTAAAATTAGTTTATTCGCATACAGAGATGAAAGAAATAATCGTTAATAAATCGCGGGAAGAGCTGCGTCCAATAAAGGATTACTCCAGACGATCTACTAAGAATGGTAACTTGATATTTCGTCGAGGGTACTTAATTGATTGAAGTAAATTGAACGATGAACTTATAAAGCGGGCTCTAGCCAGAGAACATCAATAGTCTGCATATTATTACAATCGAGAAACAAAAAAGAACCAACTGTCGTGCCTCCCGATGTAATTTGGACAACTTGAGAAATCCTGATGATCACTCGCGTTAAGATAAGAATTTACTGCTTTCCGTGTACTTGGAAGTCAAGCGAAAATCAAGCTTATAAATAAGGCGCACGTCGTACGCACGCTTTTCGCGCCGAGCTTGCCGAGTGCATAAAGGCCGAGTCAATATAGTTGACGATATTGTGTTAGCGGGCGCGCGCTTTGTAAGGAACGCTCGGCGTCTTAATATCGCGGCCGGAAGGATTAACCACGAGACCCACCTAAGAATGGAAGGATCAGGGTGGGATTCTAATTAAACGGAAAATAGCTTCATTAAGTTCGTAACAGCCCCGGGGCCACACTCCACGATACTAAACCTATGCCATGTCGGGATCGAAGGAACCAACCGAAATCCCCCCTCATCCCCCTTGCTCCGGTCGACGTACGTACGCGTGGAACATGTAACGAGAAGTCGTGTATTCCGCGGCGAGTACAAAAGGCGTCAATACAAATGAACCGAGGATATGCGCCTGGGTTAATTGGCAAATTGATTTTGCATAAATTAGCGCGTGTCGATTCGCCGATCGTAATGAAGGAAATCAACGGGAAACAACGAGAAATGGAAATGTCAAATCAGTCCACGGCGTTCAAATGAGCGTGATAACGTTCGATACTGCCGTTCGTTGATTTCATTCATCCCTTTTCGATCTTTATATTACGCAATTATAAGCCGTTTATTATCAGCCTAAATTCTTATTTAAAATTGAGATGCTTTTCCTCTTTCTCTCTCTCTCTCTCTCTTTCGATTATCCTCTTTCTTCTTTCCCCCTCGGTCGCAACGTGAATCATCTTACTCACCGGCTCGTATCTTTTACCTAGCCTAGCCAGCACTTTACAGTTTATTATATAGCCGCCTTTACGTCACACACTGCTTTATGAGCGAAATGCTCTCGGATATCCTCCATTGACGTGCATTTTCCGAAGGAGGTATTTCGCGACCACCGACAAAGAATCGCGCATCAAGTGGACAAGGAGGCGCTTTATATCATTTTATCGCTCGCAATGTCATAAACCGAACATTGGCTAAAGGAAGTCCCGCATAATATGGGCATGCTCATATACTCACAAATGATATTTCAAATTAAAAATAAATATAAATTTCTTATTTCAATCTCCGAAGAGAAGTTACTTTTCAAATAATTTAAGTCTGATGCACAAATTTTGCGATAGTAAATAAAAATACGTTAGAGAAAATTTGTATATTAATTTTAATATTTTTAAATATATTTAATGTTTGGTTTTACACCTGTGAATCTCATGAAGTTTTTGATAAAACACTACAAGAATATCATTGCAGATAAGAAAAAATATCTTACAACAAAAAAATTTTACTTAACACAAAAAAATTATTTACTCGGTGGGTCTCAATAGCTTATTTATTTATTGTCGAATTAAAAATTTCTTAATTGAAATTGTATATGTAAATAAAATAAAGAAATAATTTTTACAATTGAAATAAGAACGCCTTGTACGGTCAAGCTGGATCTTAGTGCTTATTATAAATTTTACTTGTGTGATTTTTATATACCCTTTAAATTAAATATATACCATTTAATTTAATGAAAAAAGGGTATATAAAAATCACACAAGTAAAATTTATAATAAGCACTAAGATCCAGCTTGACCGTACAAGGCGTTCTTATTTCAATTGTATGTATTACATTAACGGTCGTATATCTCCAAATAATTTTTACTCAAGTAATTTTTTTTGCAGTTTTAGAAAATATTTGCTGTTAGACTATTTCTATATCTAAAACAATCAGATTTTTTAATATAAGAAAACAATTTAATTAAAAGTTTAATAATATTATTAGTTAATTATAAAATCATTATTTTAAAAATGTGAAAAATATAAAAATACAAAATTATATACTTAAGGTAATGTCTATTTACTTAAAAGTAAACATTTTTCTTAAACAGAACAAACAAACGCTTGCATTAAAATACATGGTTTTAAGAAAATGTATTTTTTTCATTAAAAAATTTTTTTTCTTAATGTATAATAGAAATTTGATACGTGTTAGATTTAATGTTCCTGTAATTCAACGTGCAGAAGTCTGAATGTTTCATCAGTCTTTCTGGGTGAGTCACATTTAGAAGTTTATTAACAATTCAGTTATCTTGATTATTATAAATTACCATTTACGTTTACAGGGAGAATTTGTCATCCCCATTGATATCATATTTGAATTTGAAAGATGCCACTTCGAATTTGGCAACCCGTTAATGACTCAATTTGACTGACGAAGACGAGGTAATCTTATGAAATTCTATAATATCGTACGCTGAGGATGACTCTAAAGGCAGTTGAAACATTCGTGGACGAATTTATCTAATAAAAGAAATTAGT
The DNA here is from genome assembly GCA_003595255.1 of Solenopsis fugax. Taxonomy (NCBI): domain Eukaryota; kingdom Metazoa; phylum Arthropoda; class Insecta; order Hymenoptera; family Formicidae; genus Solenopsis; species Solenopsis fugax. The sequence goes on along the minus strand of QKQZ01029360.1, from coordinate 15,844 downwards.
TTTTTGACTTTTGTTACTGCATCCTGACTCTTATTAGTCTTTATAAGAGTTTAATTATTAATTATTTAAATTAGATTTCATATATGTCACATAATGTTAAATCATAATATTAAATCGTAGTCGTAGGCAAGGCAAAGCTTCATCACTACGTTTCTGTAGGAGATAGAATGCAAAATCGAAGGAAACATACGACAATGGAATTTTAACGCTGCAAGCTTGATTCTTTGATCTACGCGGTTTAAATCACAATAATGCTCGCAATAATGCATTGGCATTGCGCACGTGTAGGCAATAAAAAGACATAAAAGAGGTTGGAGGCGAGGACAGGCCGAATTGGCGATTGCAAATTGCAAGCCGCATCCGTGAGGATGGTCTCCAGGCCGGAGCAGGCCGGAGAGGCGAGACGGCAGAACGCCGTTCGCAACTGGAAGAGGACGCGAAAGAGGAGGGCTGCGGAGGAAAGGCAAAGGCAGAATGCAACGAATTCGAAAAGAGCGGAGCCCTGCGCCTGCATACGTAATGCCATCGAGCTATTGTCAACCGGCGCCGGTCCCCCTTTGTCTACCAGGGGGAGAGGGAGGGTTAAGCCCGCGCCCTCAGCAAGCCGCGAGCCGCAGGAAAATTCTGATCGCGCCGATATCGATCTTCGGCCGATCATTTGCATGCTCATTGTTCGACGACGCCGGCGCAACGAACAATATTCCCGTAGTCGCGAGCTGCCCAAACTGATTTCCTTCAACCCTCTTTACGCCGGGACGAGATACGCGTATGTATCAAAAGAAAGCATGAATGGATGCAAGGGTAAATACGCTGGAAATAAGGGAGGGATGCAAACCGTAGAACGAATCGCGTCGCTGTACGAGCAACGTAAAGCTTTGATCGTCATGTTAAATTGTATAAGCAGATATTTTTATAGTTAATTGGACAATTGTGCTTTATTGTTTATTATTTTCAATACAGAGATATCAAAATCTCAAATTTTCTTTCTCACGCAAAAAGACAGCGCTGTTTTTGACTGAATTTTTTGCATCTCGTACGAAAAGCGGAGCCTTCTCGGTGATGTGTCGGCAAACGGGAAATAGGGAGATGAGCAATAGGATGGGAGAAAACGGCGCAGAAGTAACGAAGGGAGACGGAGAAAGAAAGAGAGAAGGAGATACATCGCTGCACATATTTTTATGTCATAGCGGTAGAGGCGATGCATTGTTGTCGCGAGACAAAAGCAAATGTGGCGGAAAAATTGCGGGGAAAAGACGAGGTGCGGGGTTCCGCGGTGTTCGGGACGAGTGTCGGAGCTAGGGTTGAAACGGGTGGAAGAGGATATGAGGATAGGCAGGAGATGGAAAAGGAGGGACAAAGTAGAATGGGTTAATGTAGGATCTCGCGCGATTACTTGGCGATTATTTTCACCGAATGTTCCGTGAAATTCACGCGCGTACAAGTCACTCGCGTAAACAAGATTATTTCGCATAAATAACGGTTGTCATAAATTTAAACAAATTATGGAACGGGAAAAATGGCGTGTCAACAAAATTTTAACACAACGCGAAGAACAGGCAGCCCTTTATAAGTAAACATGCTTCAATGAATGTGTATTATCATATAATATTTCTTTAAATAGTATGTAAAAGTCTAGGAAGAAGAAGAATGTAAAAGTAGGTAAAAATATAAAAATGTAATAATGTAAAATGTAAAAAAATATAATATAAAGGTAAAATGTAAAGTAAATGATGTAGGCTATGATTAAGAGATATTATATTGCGTTGTATTGTACTAGATAACAGGTAAGGCTGTAAAGTGTACAGAAATAATTGGGTGAAAATAAATTATTGGTAGGATTAGTTTAGGTATAGGACAAGTATTTTGGTAAGAATAGATAGCATTAGTATACAGTGATGTGGAAGGACGAGCGGATAAAGATATATGTATTGTAAACCAAGTTGCCTTCTCGACTTTAGTAGCTGGAAGCGAAATAAATATCTATCATATGTAATACTTCTTTATAATTAGATAGCTTGTATCTCTTAAATTATAAGAAAAAAGATTGACATGTTGATGCAATTTAATCGTGCAATTTACGCAAAATGTTCGCAGGCAAAAGCATTTGGGATAATCTCTGCCGCGCGTTTCCAGAAATTTTCGAGAGCCCGACGAAACGACTCTAACACGGTACGCTGGCGATTAAAAAAAGAAACGCTCGGGAGGAGACGCAGCTACTACAATTAAGGCAGTCAGCCCGTGGCTGGCTGACTCGTTCCATTGAGAGAATTGGCCTGCACAGGCAATGAACTATCGAGCAGAATTGAGAGTCGGCAAGGAGATTTCGCAGATTATCAAGCATCAGTTGCCGGGAAGAATAAGCAACCGCCAACCGTCATTTAACTTTAACGCTCCAACTGCCCAGCTCCGTCCCCGGCTATCCCCGAGGGCTTCCGCCGGTCCATGCTAATTAAATCTGCCTACGTACATTCCTTCTCCCGGGCTCTTTACTACTTGCATCCTACACAGCTCAAATTCTTGGCCGGAGCCGATTCGATGATCCTGAAGCACGCTATTTATGCGCGCACGATAAACTAGGTGCTCTCACTTTCATCTCGGAGCCACTTTTGTTCCCGTCGTATCGAGCACCCGTCACTCCAATCGCTTGCAAAAATTAACCCCATAAAATTTATTTTTTTGTTTCCCGGAAAGACTTCTTACAGTGCGCAACTAAGTGTAAGTGAAGTTTCAAAATTAAAAAAAGATTTTTACCAAATTACAAAAAAAAAATGCAAATAAACAATAATTGAAATAATTGCATAATATTGCACACACTATCCTGGCAATACGAAGAGAATGAGACGAGCTCAGGGAAAATTCGCATGCATATTATTACGAGAATAAATACATTATCACTCGGATAATTTTCATCTCGTTCGTAGTCTACTTCTTTCGACGTCAGCAGTCGGAACTGTGTCTTAGCGATGGTATTCTCTTATTCATTTGATTCAGCTATACGGCTTACACTCGACGAAGCACAGGGTAAAGCGCAAGAGTATGTGTTATTCGTTTCCACAATAGCGTCATTGTTGGAGCATTGTGCTTCCACCCCATTCCGTAGATTCGTCGCGAACACTTTACCTCCTACCCCTGGACCGTTCACAAATACACACGCACCGGCTTGCTTTACACGCACGAGATCCCCTTTTCACTCATTTCTTCATCATCTTCTTCTTCTCTTCTTCTTCTTCTTCTTCTTCTTCTTCTTCTTCTTCTTCTTCTTCTTCCCTTTCTCTTTCCTCTACGTCTATTTCACCTGCTATTCTTCCTCTCTCCTTCTATTTGCAAGTAAGTATCTCGTGGCTTCGCCGCTTTGCCCATTACCTTGCACAAGAAAGAAGCGCAGAGTCTCTTATATCATCGATATCGACTACTCCCCGCGATTGGAAATAATTTTTTGCTTTAGCAAACTTCATCCTTTCCCGCTGAATTTCCTTTTTTTATAAGTTATGTTCCTTTCTTTATATATTCATAGACTCTCTGTAAAGAATTTATCGACTTACTTTTTTTTTTTCAATTTGTAAGTTAATGAGATGAAAAGTTCAATTTCCATTTTAAATTAGAAGAAAAATAGTGACACTTCAGGATGGTCGGCTTCTTCGCAAAAGTTACGAATGTAAACGCCTGCGTCCAGGCGAGCATAAACCCCGCGAATTATTATGGCTGTTCAGGAACGATGCCTGATTAACGACGGCGCGCGGCGCGACATTGTCCCGGGGTTGCTCGGAAAGGGGACAACGGACAGTAATGCGCTCATCTCTCAGGCACAATAGAACAATGCGTGCCATAAGTAAAACGCGTCCACTTTCACGAAATACACGCGGCCGTGCGCGTGTAGACGTACATTGTGCTATCGGCTGTAGCCTCGATGCGCGCTTGTGCGTACTTACGACGAATCCTTAAATACTGTTATCTAACGAGAACTTTTAATAACCCGTCTCAGATTCTGACAAACTTCATGTATAATAGCGCGAAATAAGATGCATATATTTATATTTTAATAATATATATGGAAGTGCCAACACTGTCTCTAGAAAATTACTCAAGTTCAATTTTGCTACAGCTAATCTTTTGCTAAAATTATATTTGCTGTTATAACTATGAATTTATAAACTATAGCAAAACGGTTTGATAACTATGTATAATAAACAATTGTATGATGAATTCTTATCTTGTTGTTACACTTGTTACGCATGGATTCTTTTGAAAGACCTAACAAGTGAAGAAAATTCAAACGAAACGAAATTTTTGTATCTGATGATAAAATTTATAAGATTTAAAATAAAGTCACCGTCAAGCAATGTGAGGAAGAAAGAGACGCTATCGTGTGACAATGGATAAATGATCACTACGAACAAAGAGAAGGATGGAGATTGCGGAAACTGCAAATGCAATGTAAAAGAATCAGGCCATTGCATTTATAGAATTTAGGCATCTAAGATCATTTTATCTGACCTAGATGCCCTTCCGACATTAATTTTATCTGAATAAAATTACAAACATTGATGTATTAAGTCCAAAAGGTAAAAGAACCATCCGATAATTCCATCAAAATAATTACAAGCGTTTGCGTGATACCGTCATCATTTTCTTAATTAAACGAATCGTTTGTGAAAGAGGGAAAAACGCAACGAATGACACTTAATAGAAGGCAAGTCGAGTCAACAGATTCGATGACCTCAAACCCCCAGGTGCCTAGGCGCTTTTAATCATCGCGCATCTGGATAACAAAACGGGTGGCGGTTAAGGTGCATCCACGGGCAAAGCGGAGGTACCACGTGAACGGGTCCGTCTACGATGAGCTTTATGATTGAAAGAGAGAACGGTAGGGTGGGCTAACAATGTGTGGGAGCGAGAAGGAGAATGTCAAGTGGACATTGTTGACGGTGACAATGCCGCTGAAATTGCCGGAGGACAAAGAGGTCTTATGATGATGCTGCTGGCGAGCGAGCGAGCGAGCGAACGAGCGAATAGAGTGAGTTGCTCGTGGACAGGGACACCACTGTATTCTCCGCTTCACCCTTTGCCACCAATCCCCCTCCCCTCGTTTTCGCCGCTCCTTCGCCACTTCCTCTCCTCCTCGACCCTCGCATTATCCGTCATTCTCGAACTCCAGTATTCCGATATCGCGTGCGGCGTCGTGCCGTTTCCCGTTGTCGCGGCATCTTCACTCGCGAAATTAGTCACCATCGTCCATTAAACCCTTTAAATGGAAACGTTTCTCCTCTAATGGAGTATAATCCGTACTCTGGATACTTTTTCCGATGTTTTCATTCGAAAATTGTAATGGGATCGCGTGTCCTCTTGATTGTAAGGTAGTTTTAAACCTTGCAAATTGTTATAAGAAAAAAAATTGAAAGAAGAAAATTGGGGTGTATGCATTATTGCATATAAAACGTTAGATTTTGATCTTTAATAACTTAACATTCGATTTACTATGTACGCCATGATTCGCCATGGAAACAGTCCCCCATATTCGGTTGAACGATTTCTTTTAACGTCGTTACTCCCTCAGGAAGAACTTGACCTTTTTAACGAAGGGTAATTCGTGGCCTTTGAGCGAGCGGAAGAAATTTATCGCGTTTTATCATTCGACTCTTACAATCATCATATATAAATGATATTACATTTAATTAACATGGGGTTTGGACAAACTTTAATATGTTAATATTAATATATAAATCCATGGATTTTTTTATCCAACGAAAATTTTTCAAGCAATTTCTAATTGTTATTCACGATCGCGCTTCTTTTACACAGAATCCATATTTGTATTTAAATTCTCAAGTCATTCGTCCGCTATTGATTTTAACTTTGTGGACGAAATCTGCATGCAAAATGTGAACCGTCCCTGATGCAACTATTATTCGACCCCTATTCTTTTACACGTAAGATAATTAATGTCAGCCAAAAAGAATCAATCATCAGGATGACAAACATTTTCTCTCCTTATGTATAAAAATATTTAAAGTATTATCACTTTTATCAGTAACTTTAATTTAATTTAGGAAATTTCAAGGCCAAGTCCGCTCTCGCGTATGCATTGCATCGTCGCGACCGCAAATGCAAGTCTACTACGCCGTGCTCATGTACACGTAATCGAGAAAACTTATACGTAAGTACATATGTATGTATATATTTATTCTAATATATACATTCATATATTTTTAATATATAAATATATATATTCTATATATTTTTTATTTAGATATATAGAATATGTGTGTATTCATCTATGTATTACATATATATCGCCAACGTTCTTTGCTTTCATTCGTTCGCAGAAAGAAGTAAAGAGCTTTGTCGCCGCGGCATCAAAAGCTTGAATAACGCGACGATGAAAGAAGGAAGTATCGGTACAAGAAACTGCACAGTGAATACTGAAAAGAATGTTGTCGCGAGGAGAACGGCGGCAGATGAGGGGGATGAAAGAGTTAAGAAAGAGAGCGAGCGAGCGACATCGCAAAAAAGGAGCAGATAGAAAGAAAGGCAGAAAGAGAGCGAGAAGGACGGCGGGGAGGAACGGGAGAAAAAGAGGGATGCGCTCTCTCTGAGAAGAAAACCTTTTGAGGGAAAGTGATGAGCATTTCTGTGGCAGATCTCTAATACAACCATCGCGATAGCATCGAAAGAAATTAAAATGTTTCATGAATTAGCAACGCGTTATTATAAGTTACTGTTGAAAGAAGTGATTATTTATCACGTTAGTGTTTAGGAATACTTTGAAGAGAGAGTGAATTAATTAATTTCTATCATTTCCCGAAAGTGATCCCGATTGAATTGAGAGAGTATTAGGAAATATAACACACTAATAATACAAATTTATTTCATTTTAGTTAGTATTGGAAGTGTTTAGAATAAAGCTTTATTAACAAGTTAGGACTAATTCTAGACGTTTTCTTTCAAAATTTTCTAAAATTCTTTCTAGAATTTTAATTCAAAATCTCAGATTCTCGAATGCTTCATTTATGATTTAAAACTGAAGATATACGAAATTGTATCAAGATTGGATATTAACTAATTAAAAAATTAGGTATACTAACTAGTTAAAAGATTAAAAGTTAAATAATAAAGTTTAAAAGTTAACTTTTAACTTAATTAATTTTAAATAATTTTGTTTTAAATTTTAATTATTTAAATTTATTTTTTAAACACATAAATTTTAATTTATTAACTTTTTCCAAAGTTAAAAATTTATCTATGAAAAAGAAAAAATTATAAAAGGAAAAAGACATTCCCACATAAAAAAAAATATACTTTCATATACATACGTTAAAAGTTACATGAACAAAAGCTAATTCAATTAAAAGTTACATTAAGTTTAAATTAACTTAAGATAAATTAAAAGTTAATTTTGGAAAGCATTATTTATATTAGATCAAAAATTCGCAATTTTTTAAAGTTAAATTATTCAAAACAATTATAATATCAATCATCAAATAAAATATTAAATTTCATAAATTTCGTATAAAAATTTACAAATAAAATATTAAATATATTTGATGATCAATATTATAATTGTTTTGAGTAATCTAACTTTAAAAACTTGCGAATTTCTAATTTAATATGAATAATGCTTTTCAAAATTAACTTTTAATTTATCTTAAATTAATTTAATCTTAATGCAACTTTTAATTGGATTAGTTTTTTGTTCATGTAACTTTTAACGTAACTAAATTAAATTTATAAGCCATTACTTCAAAAACTTAATTTAGTTAAAAAAATATCTTAACTTACTCAACCCTGTACAAATAATAGTAAGAAATGTTGAATAAGGAACGAGCAACGGAATACGTTAGAAAGGATTGCGCGACAACAAACGTTTCTGCGTATGCATCAGATGCGTCTGCGTTTCGTGTCTGATTGCCGGCGCTATCTGCCGCGTTCGTGAGAGGGGAAGCATTTCACACAGGCTGCGTGCCATCGCGGGAGAGCGGTGGGCGAAACAATGTAGCTTTTGTGGGGCAAAGAAACGGCGAAGCCCGTCTAAAGGGAAAAGCTAAGAGCGATTGAAATACGCTCGTATATGTGTCCGCCTTTCCTCCTCCGTTTTATTCCCCGCCTCTTTCGGACCCCGCTACCGTGCTCTCGCCACCGTTGTTTCCGCGCCTTTTATATTTTATATTACAATAAGCGGGATGTGTATGCGCGCTTGCGCAAGTGTGAATTCGTATAGAATAAAAACACTCCACTGGTGAAGTATCCCGTGATTGGGGAATAAAAATGTGACGTGATCTTTATAAGGGAAATTTCAGCGATATTTCTGCCGTTTCTTTCGAGTTCCGGGTTTCGTAAACACGCGTCCCCCGTAGATTTACAGACGTAAACTTGAAGATCGTCATTCACGACGAACGGCCGAGGAAGCTGCGACGAGAGGGGATTTTCGCGGAGGGCCGGGAGGCAGGGTAAGAGCAAAAGAATGAGAAAATAACGGGGGTGGCAGAATGGTGCGGTCGGCAATCGAGGGGTATGTGTCGAAGGAGCGAGTACTGGGCGATGGGGGAGGGCGCGGGGGACACATAGGGAGGCGGTATGGGTGGTTGCAGGTTGGTAGTCAAGACTGCCTTCAGATTTCCAGAGTGAAGCATTGTGTTCCGAAGGCGCATTGTCCTCCCGTCGGCGGGAACTCGACAATGCCGAGTCCGTAAGTTAGTAACCCTACCGTAAAAACTTATCTCCGCCCCCGAACCACCGACCTCCAGCCTCCGTGATTCCGTTCGATTTCCAACCTGCCTCCCCCCCCGTCCTGTCGCCCCCTCCGTTGGCGCATTCTCCTGGGCCCCGGCGCGGCGGCGTTCCGGAGAGGACGTGTATCTTCCTCTCGCTTCCTCTGCCTCCCTTTTCAGATTACGGCAGAACAATTCCGCGCCGCGGTGTTCTGACGTCTTCCTTCTTGCGAAATCAAGCCAACCGTCGCGTAGCGAATTCGTTCCTCGCGGCTAAGAAACGCGGCAGCTCTCGCCCGTTTCATTCGCCGCGAGTATATCTTTGAGTAACCGAGCTCTAACACTAACTGATCCAGATTACGCTCTTGTATCGCGCCTTTCGCGAAGTGTCAGAAATTGTTTTTTTCGATAATTATGATTAACCCTGCTTTACTCGCGTGGTTTTTCATGACATAATTACTTGGGCGTTTCTAACACCCCAAGGTTAAATATCAATATTCATTTTTTTATGATTTACAATTAAATAAAGATTGACACTATTCTATACAATCATTAGATAGAGATAAATGCAAAAACTTTTTAAAACTGTAGGCTTGTCTACAATTTTAAAAAGTTTTTGCATTTATCTCTATCTAATGATTGTATAGAATAGTATCAGTCTTTATTTAATATTTGTGCTAAATAATAATGTGTATAGATGTGTACGATTGTATAATATTGTACATAATATGTACGATTTTTACATATTAGGTACAATTAAAAAATTAAGTAAATATGTCAATTAAATTTTTTATATATACATATAGATAAGTATACAATAAAAATAGATGTCTTACAAAATATTTTTGATATGTTAAAAAATAAATTTTATGAATTACACTTATTATATGTAATATTGAAATGAAAGTACTTTGCAAAAGGCAAATTAGAATTAAGTGTTATATTCATATTTATGATTTTCTCAATTCTTATTTATTTAATTTAAGCATATTCTGTTTTAATAATACTTAAACTTTATGTGTTATACATACTACATCTTATTTTATTTATTATTTTATTATATTATTATATTATTTTATTATTACTTAAACTTTAAAAAAAACTAAATATGACAAATTTTTTACTTGTTACATCTTAAAACATAACAAATTTGTAAGCCTGGACACTCCACGCGAGTAAATTAGGGTTAAGAAAAAAACGGAAAAAAATGCAATATTGTTTTGTGCGTTGCTGCAACATTTTCTCATTTTTATGACTAATAACACAATGATTACGAATCCTTAGCAGTTACATAACGAGCGATTACGAGCATATGTCGCAGTGCAGCCAGCGATATGCGTTAATTGCATGGGAGCCGATAGAATTATTTGCAGGGGGATGCACCCAGGAGAATTCAAATTCTTCAAGAAAAAGTGTGCAAAAAGACATTAAATTTATTGACAATGTGACGAACGAATTTGGTCAGCAACCATTGCAAGATGACTCAAGTTTTTGTTCCAATATTAATTTTTCTAAAATAGATTTTCCAAAGTTTTATTACAAAGATTAAATAATATTTCTGCATTGAGTTTCTGTTCAATTAAAAAAATTATATTCTATATTATGTGACTTCTTTTTTTCCTGTGGATTTCCCTTCCCCACTTATTTCAAGCCAAGAGGGGGAGAGTGCATGTGCATCCACTTGCACCCCCTCGCGGCGCCTATGGTTAATTGTATCGACAACTCGTGAGTATCGCGGAAAGCGAACACACACAATGGTGCACACAGCGGCGTGCGATTCCGAGAGTCGGAAGTGAACGTTCCAGGGAGCGGATACAAGCATCAGAGGTTGGCGGGTGGTCCTCTCCTCTCCTAGATTCTCTCTCTCTCCCTCTGTCTCTCTCGCGTTCGAACTCAAGTTGCCGGCCGGCCGGACAACGCTCGGTCGCCGGACAAAGCTCCTCTAATTGTCCCTATCAGCGACGAAGAATGGACCACGGGCCTGCCTCTGACAATTTCATTTGTAATTTGCATAAGGCTTATTAAAATCACAATGAGCGAGGAGCCGCGCCGTTGCTGCGTCGCGCGGCAATGACCGGTGATCGCGGGGGCGATCGCAAGAACGATGCCGATGCGACGCGTTCCTCATCGTAATCTTTTTCAAAACCGTTTATACCGCAGCAGAGGATATAATCGTATTACAATGAGTGACGCCGATTGTCGATTGACACGATGTTAACGTTGTTCTCGTTAACGTTATTCTCTGACTGTAACCCCGGTTCACGAAACTGAATTTAACTCTCGAGAAGAATGAGAAAGACAGGGATACAAACTTGTTGTAAATAGAACTTCCGAATTTTACGGCAAAAGTGCATTTTCTAAATAATTTCGCAATTTTTATGATTAATTTATTTAACATTAAATAAGTTTAATATTAAATTATTAATATCTAAAATGTTTATAATAATTAATACCATGATATGTATGAACAATAAATTTGTTTGATATTAAACACGTTAAATTATAAATAATATTTAAAATATCAAGGTTAAAATTAATATTCTCTTTTAATTAAAGTTAATGGCTTATAAAATTTAGTTATGTTAAAAATTACATAATTGAAAAACTAATTCAGTTAAAAGATATTTTAAGATTAAATTAACTTACAATTAGTTAAATTAGAAGTTAATTTTAAAAAGCATTATTTATATAGAAAAAACTATACAAACAATGTTTTTATTTCTTTAATTATGTAAGCTATTAATTATCTAATCTTGTTTTTCTAAGCAAATGTTTTTATCAGTATTAATACAGTGTAATGTAAAGTTTCCGAGAAATACGGAGGTGCCGCTTTAGGAGGGGTGGGCTAGTATTGGCAACTTTCCTCTATATATTAAACATATTTCATGTACTGAAATATGTTCCTATTTAATTAGGCCATTTATCCAGATGATTTAGAAAATAAGAATCAGAAAAAAATTTTTTTATGAAATAGAAACTTGTTATATAGCTTAACATACAGAGCTTTTTCGAAAATTTATGAAATTACGTGATTATTATCGAGAAAACTTTACATACGTGATCAGTAATTATTTTTTAAAATAATGATTGCTTTTTACTGCCTTGCTTTAATTTGAAGTACATTTGATTGTTACAGAATCATCGTAGCGACGTAAATTTAATAAAAAAGCAATTCTTCAATTTACTTGGTTTTCTTGTAGTAATTAATGATTATCTTTAAAATACACTCATTACAAATTTTAGAAAAAACTCATTATCATATTAAAAAAGAGAATTTATATTCTTTCGAAGAATATTATAAAATTGTATTTAAAAAAAGGATCAGAATAATAAGCAAATCAAATTTTCGTTTTAACTTAATATTTTCGATTAAAGTTTTAAATTACTAAGATTCAGAATATACTTTGAATAAATGATGTTAATAATGAACTTATATATGATAGATTTGAGAATACGTGAACTTATGAAATATTTGAAAAAAAGTAATATTTATTTAATTCAAATATACTTTTCTATATGTTATTTTAAATAAATATTGTTTCATACAAAATGATGAGTGTATTTTAAGACGTTTATTAAGAAAATTTTTTTTTATTGATGATGCTGAGCTAGCAGACGGCTGCCACGCTCGACGCAGCGGTTTTCAACAAGATTTTCGCTCTTCGATTTTCACTCAGTGTCGCACTAAAAAATAAAAAATTGTTCTAAACAGATAGTTTTAGAAAAAAAAACATTATATACCACTTGAGAATAATCGTGACATTTCAGGTTCAACAAAAAAAAACATGCTAAAAACAGTATACATGACGTTATGAAATTAACAGGCTGTATTCGGAAATATATTTCCCGGAAATTTGTTTATAAATTTTTTCTAAGAGGGGTCACTTCTTAAAACTTTTCACCTTCTAGGTGATATTAGAAAGATATCTGTAAAGTTTAAAAAAGAGAAAAAAAGTTATAAACAAATTTCCGTGAAATATATTTCCAAATACAGCCTGTTAATTGTAACGTCATATAGGTAAACTGTTTTTAAAATGTTCTTTTTGTTAAATTTCAAATCTCACTTTATGTTTTATATCACGATTGTTCTCAAGTGTTATATAATATTTCTTTTGAAATTATTTGCTTAGGACAATTTTTTATCACAACAGACACTCTGAGCGAAAACCTTGAGAACCGCTGCGTTGATCATGTCGCGTGGCGGCCGTCTGCTAGGTTTGTTCGTCTGCTAGCTTCAGCATCATATTTTAAGCGCCTCTATATTCATAAAATATGAACTATGTAGCTAATGTCTATGAATCCCATAGGTAATATCCACGATTTTGTCATTCTCTTCTGTACTATAACAAGAATAAAGGTAGATAGGCAAAGATAAACAATCTATCAGACATCTTTGCTTATATTAAGGATGTATGAGTCATATGTTAAAACATTACCAAAAATATAAAAATTTTATAGAACATACTAGTATTACACTTAAGTATAATTGTAAAATTTGAACATGATTCATTTGAGCCTGGTTTTTCATTATCTAGTTAACTTATGGTTAAACTTAACTTAAAGTTTAAGCCAATAAGCTTCACTTTATATAGAATCATCATGAGGGAAGCCCATTGAGTAAAACATCAGATAAAATCTAATCATAAGTTGACCAGATAATGAAAAACCGGGTCTTATTGGTTTAAAAGTTATTTAATTTTTTGTTTACTTTGATTCTTATATAAAATCGCTACTAATTTGCAAATTTGATGGGGAAGTAGCATTACCAATTAAATCAAAATGTTTACACAAACTAATAAAACTCTAATAAATATTCGTACAAAAATTTATTTAGAATTACTCGTTTAAAAGTTTATTTATTTAAAACTGTAGCAAAATGTAGTGATTTTTGCTGCAAAAACCGTTATAAATCAAATTTTTCATTGTTTTCTTTGCAGTTAGTTTCAGGGCCAAAATTCGGGCATTTGCGAACAAAATTTTTTGTTGTTAATTAGGAAAAAAAAGAATAAAACTAGAGAAGCTTTTAGTTTTTAAACGATAACTTTTAGCTTGTATTGTATAACGAAAACATCCTTAACTCACCTCTCTCCTGGACTATCTACAGGAATTACCTACGAGATTTACATTTAAGAATAAAATTTGCAGATTCTATAAGATTCTATTATATCTCAGATTGAAAAAAACATCTATTTTAAATAGAGTTTCGTTTTTTGAAGAAATATCTTCGAATTTCAATTAATAATATTAGAACAAATTAATTTACTCACTGATTGTTGTTGTTGCTGTTGCTGCTACAATCCCTTTCCAGCTGATTCTGAAAATATGATACACATAAAATATACTGTTTATTAAACTATTATATTAATACCTCAGACTGGAAACAGACATATCTATTTTTAATGGACAGTTTCGTTTTTTAAAGAAATATCTTTGTATTTCAGTTAACTCTCAGCTGACACACTATATTGGATTCGATATTTTGCCACACATGGGTGTATGTACGTCTCTCGACCATTTTCAATTGCGTATATCTCGGTATCTAATGCATAGAATTTGAACAATTTTTTTTAATCGACATATCAGAAAGTCAAGAAGACTAAATAAGTACGAAAATCGAGAAGTTGAATTTATTAAAAATATTCGGAAGAGAACGAGCGAACGATTTATAAATACCAAGTATTTTTGTAGAAATGCCCGGGTATGCCACACCCAGTGTGTCAGTTGAGGGTTAATAATACTTGAAGAAATTGATTTACTCACTGATTCCTGCTGTTGCTGCTGCTGCTGCAATCCCTCTCTGGCTGATTCTGAAAATATAATAAATATACAGAATATACTGTTTATTGAACTACTATATTCATTTAGAAATGTGTGAAATTGATTGAAAATATTTTTATACTACAGGTATATTTTCATAATTTTTAAAGGGAATAAAATATATTTGACGGGTGGCAAAAAAACACGTTGCACGGTGAGGGTTAATTAAATAGTATTTTAATTATTTTTTAAATTTAGAATGTATTAACAAAATTACTACGATAACAACATAAACATATTTAATGAGAAAAAACGTCAAATTTCACATGATAATTCCATATAATTATAATTTAGTTATAATTTCTGGTAATTATTTAGAATTCCTTTCACATATAAATATTAATATTTTATTAATTTTCGAAAGTATAAAAAAAGTGTATTTTTATTTTTACATTCAAATCGCAGAATTACGAAAAACGCAAAAACATGCAAAGATATGTCTCAGTTAATATATTTACCGAGTTGTTTCGACAGATGCTGTCTTCTGCTGACCTCACGTTCCACTGCTTTCCTCGAACTGCACATTAAATGACCGATATTGCGCGGATATCACTCACGAAGGCGTGTAGAACGCAAAACGCGCACGAGAATTTAACTTGTCGTGATGCAACAAGTACTACCATCGAATAAAGAAATATCTACGGACACGATTCTACACATGACGCTGTTAAGACAACTGTTCATTATCATATTCGTCATTTTCACTATCGTATTTTTGCACTTGAAAAACGCGGAAGTACGGTACGCCCGCTCGAGGATCAAGTAACAAAAACATGGCGGGCAAGTAAAACCGAAAGTGATCGCACACACACACACACACATACACACAAACACACACGTAAATACACGGCAGGAGCTGTTCGAATAAATGCACGCGTAGAGAACGAACCGACTCGCTTCCGTTAGAGATTCCCGCACGGCGACTAACGATGACAACTAACATGTCATTTGACATTCGTGATACTACGCAGATGAGGCATCCTGTTCGAGCGCGAATATGCGTGCACGAAAACTTGATTCGAAACGACATGACAACCTGGCGCGCATCACGAACGAACATGACAACATGACTATACGACACATGACACTCGTATCGCATATTCAAGTCCGCAATCACATTCGACACTCTGTTCAATTGCGCATTCGAACACAAAACATTTGAGAAGAACGTAATCGTAACATCGAACAACCGGCGGAGCAACGATAAACATGGCAAGGATAGCAGCGACGACGACAACAACAGCGGCAATCGCGATGGCGCGCAAGGATAGAGAAGGACAGCGATACAGCGGCAGCCGGTAGCCGGCAGCGAGGCTAGCGAG